>PPNW03000022.1:0-194565 GCA_003708315.3 Groenewaldozyma salmanticensis
CAAATTTCGTTGGACTTCCGGCCTGATTCGATTTCACACAGTAAAGTTCCGGCCTGAATTTTGGTGTGTTTCGGAGAGAGTAGCGGAGAGACCTCTAGCGCTGTACAAAAAACTGTCAAATTTCGTCAGACTTCCGGCCTGATTCGATTTCACACTATAAAGTTCCGGCCTGAATTTTGGTGTGTTTGGGAGAGAGTAGCGGAGAGACCTCACTACAGCGGAGAGAGTGTTTAAAAAACTGTCAAATTTCGTCAGACTTCCGGCCTGATTCGATTTCACACAGTAAAGTTCCGGCCTGAATTTTGGTGTGTTTCGGAGAGAGTAGCGGAGAGACCTCACTACAGCGGAGAGACTAGCGGAGAGAGTATCGGAGAGTGTATCGGAAAGAGACCTAACTAACGCGGGGAAGTGTCAGGTAGGGTCCAAAAACTCAATGCTATACCGGAGAGACTACCGCAGAGACTACCGCAGAGACTACAGCAGAGACTATCGGAGAGAGTACCAAAAGTAACATTTCTTTTTCGGCAAAATGCGCAGGGAAAATTGCAAAAAACCAGCGGTTTTTTTCTTTGCTCCATAAAACTCTTGCCAGGGCCGGGAGGAGCTCAAGAGACATGACATTGTGATCTCTGATGCCGAAAGATTGTTATGCACTGGTATATGCTGTTTCCAAGGTCAAGCGGATTTCAAAAAATCATATTTGGTTCCCGCTGGTGCCAGGTGGTGTCGAAAAATTTAAGCGCCGGGACAAAATTTAAGCGCTGGTTAGTATGGCGGGTAAGATCTCACTATGGCGGAGAGACAAACCGGAGAGACCAGACTAACGCGGGGGAGGGTGAGTGGCTAGGGAGGGTCCAAAAATTCAGTGATGTGCCGGAGAGAGTATTGGAGAGAATACCAGGGGGGACCTCACTATAGCAGAGAGACTACCGGAGAGATTTAGCGGAGAGACCAGACTAGACTTTCAGCCTGGTTTAAACTTCCCACTATAGACTTCCTGCCTAACAAACTGCTCGACCTGAATTTTGGCGGCACATTGGTTGGCACATGTGTTGGCCCTGCTTGTTCACACCATACAGACTTCCGGCCTGGTTTCACTAACTGTTCGACCTGGATCCTGGCGCTGTTGAAGATAGGGAACTCTTCGAGTTTGCGAGCGATATGGGAACTTGCACTCTTCCCTGAGGAACAGCTAAACTCGTAGAATTCACTAGCCACTTGTTTGTATTGTGACAGGGAAATACGCGTAAGACAGAAGTTTTGTCAAGATATATCCAGCATACATCCTTCTTGTTATCCATTTAATGGCTATGATTCAAGCTGGAGAGCCCTGCTTTCACATGAAGCTGCTCTGATGTCATATATAGCAATAACCATTGAGCCTGCACCGCTGACATATAATACCACATGGTCACGTGGTTTGTTGCTTTTCTGATCTTTTTTCCTGCTGGCGATGATCTTTAGGTGTTGCAGTGGTTATTGATATCAAAGGCCGTTAACGTGTAGCTTGGACCAATTAGGACCATGAATAGAGAGCCCAGGCAAGAGGATGCACAATGCATTACTGTGCTAGTGCTTAGGGGACCTACAGAGTAGCAGAAAATCTGCTTAAATAAGGATCACCTCGGTGTCTCTCATGTCATGTCGATATGCCTTCTATATAGAACTCATATAGGATGAGCACACGCACTCTGTCAATCTGCTTCTTGACTCAACTACTAATCCGGCATGATAGCCAAAACAGTTATAAGTATGCAAAGAGCTCTCAGGACCGACGACGGGAATAAACCAGATCCACAGATCCTTTTTTGTACAGATCTTGGTCTAGAGTGTGTCCTGCCACGGAGATCTCAAAAAGTAAATCCGGGGGTGCTGACATATTTGTGTGTGTGTATATGAGACTGTGCACAATCAGTGAGATCTCCGATGGGGCCCATGCTTCAAAGGATTGACCATATAATAGTCAAACTTTTTGGTATAATCAGACCCCCTACCAGTCTTTTCTTTCCACTTCTTTTTTTTTGTTCATTATCATTCTTGGAATCCGGTCAACTCCTATTCTCTTCTACTATTACTCCTCCCTCAAGGCATAAAATCGATCGAAGATTATACGACCAGAGGAGCAAGCAAAAGCAAATGCCAAGTCACACACATACTGTCAATCGCGCCAATCAGGGGCTGAGAGCGCGAAGGGTCAGTATTGCCGTACCAAGATTTACACACCCATCCCCATCAAAAAAGTAGGGTTTCCATGTCTGTTTCAATCCTGCGTAGTTCAGCGTATGTACGTCTTGAGCCGTTGTAACCGAGGAGTAAGGTTTTGGCGTGCGGTCAGATAGAGTTACGGCTAATCTTGGCTTTTCCCAAAAAGCGAAAACGGGAAAACTGAGGCCTAGTCCAACAACTTCCTCATGCGGTTAAAAAAGAAATCCGCGCGAAACTCTACTTTATCCACCATCAACTTGTACTACTTACTCCCTCTCTCTCTCTCCTGTCGGCGCCGATATCCAATGTTAATCAGCATTCTATGATCACAGCGCATGACGAGCGTGCCAGAGGTGGGGGGCCGGTTCTATGAATCACGAGAAACACAGATCAGAGAAGCAAAGAAATAATAATAATAAGTAAGTCACACTCTCGTCGACGCTTTGAGAAGCTTCAAATCTGATCATTTACCGGTTGCGGACAGGCCTCACCGCACAGCCGTCTCCCGCGCTAATAATCACGAATTAGGGCTTCACATATCTTAGTTTTATTTTGTTGTATTTTTTTTTTCCTTCTTTCCTTTCTTTGACCCTTTGTGATGTCGGGTGTGATATACTTGGAGGTTTTTGTCTGGGTTCATAGCAGCAAATAGAGTTAATCCAACAGTCGTCGTATATAAATGTCCAAACTCTAACGTTGCAATCGTATCTACCAAACTCTAAACCCTGTTCATCTTCCTCGAGCGCTCTTGCTGATACCGATAAAAGAAGATCGGAGCTCCCACCACTTGAGGGGAAGAAAGTAGGTGGTGGCCAAGATAAAACAACCACATGAAAAACAAAGGCTGACAAAAAGGCAGCAAAAAAGCAAGGTGCAACATATCGAAATGCCACAGATTCAGCAAAGAAAGAAGAGAAGGGAGAAATAACCTCTCTGTCTCATGCTGCTTGATTTACCTCCGCTTATAGGATTCCGTGTGTGTGGCTCTCCCATGCTTGCTGTCTTGAACCCATTTCATGATGAGAACCTGAAGAAGATGTAGCAGTAGAGACTGTAGTTGAGCAGAAGTAACAGCAGTTCTTCGTATTTGTGATTTTTGTTTTCTTTCGTTTCTTCCACTTGGCCATTTTCGTCTGGTTTCTTTTTTTTTTTTTTTTTTTTGCTTCCTTCTGTGTGTGTGTGTGTGTGTGTGCCAATTATTATTATTTGATGTAATTTTTGCCATTTATTTATCAGCCCTCCTCCATGTATTGCCATTATTTTCTTCTTTTATCCTCGTTTTTTATACCTGGATCCTCTTTTTTTTTTCTCTCTCTCTCTCTTTCCCTCTCTTTTTCTTCCCTTTCAGTTCTTTTGCAAGTCTGACTAATTGCTTCAAAGGCTGTAAAGATATAAAACCAACAGGTCTACCCATCGTTAGTTTTTTTTTCTTTATTTTACTTTTTTTTCTTTATTCCTTTGACCCGTTTTCGCGTGTGGCTCTTTTCTCTTATCTTTAGTCCCTTTTTTCCTTTTTTTCTTCTTTCCACCATGAGCAGCTACACTACACACCCTGTTCCGCAAGAACACGACCACGCTGCTGCCGCTGCTGCTGCTGCTGCCGCGGGTTACTACTACCCTTCTGGCCATAGATACGAGGACGATTACAAACGAGGACTTCCCCAGCAGCAGCAACAGCAGCAACCTCAGTATCAATACCCTCAATATCGACAGCTCGACCAGCAAGCCCAGCCCCAGCAACCACCACAGCAGCAACCGCAATCACCTTTGCAACACCAGCAACAACCTCAAACCCAACCTCAAACAAGGATAAACAACAGTAACGGGCTTAGCAATTCTCCATTGAATACTAACCAGTCACAGCAGCAGCAGCAGCAACAGCAACACCACATGCTGCCATCGCCTCAACATACCAATACAGGGTACCCTCCACCTTTGTATCCCCATTTATCTCACTATCAGGACATGTCCCAGCAGCCTTCGTCGGCACTTCCAGTGCTGAACTCAAACACCGGTGCTGCAGGCACAGTTGGTGCTGGCGGTGCCGCCGCACACCAGCTGCCTCCACCTCAAATGCTGGTGTCATCGAATGCCAACGCGAATTACCTGCCATTACACGAGTCCACCAACAGCAGCAACGTTGGTGTTAACAACAACAACAGCAACAACAGCAACGCACTTAATAACGGCGCGAATAATGGAAACGCGCCTGGAACAGGGCCGCCGCCGTCGTACATGACCACGTTCACCACGAAAATCCCCACCCGTAACCAGAAGAAGCATATCTGCCGCGTGTGCTCAAAGGCGTTCACTCGCCCGTCGTCGCTGCAAACCCACATGTACTCGCACACAGGCGAGAAGCCACACAGATGCGACTTCGAGGGCTGCGGAAGACATTTCAGCGTGGTGTCTAACCTAAGACGCCACAAGAAGATTCATTCCCAGCAGCAACAGCAACAGCAGCAGCAGCAGCAGCAGCAGCAGCCACAACATCAGCAACTGCCTCACGACCAACAGTTACAACACCAGCAACTCCAGCCACACATGGTTCTTCACCAGAACAACGGGATTCATAACCTGAACGAGCAGAATCATCAACCGCATATTGGCATTTTGCATAAGGTCGAGTAAAACACGACCAATGTGATGTTGGTATTCATTTTCGTGTGTGTGTGTGTTTTCTCTTTGTTTTAACGGATATAATGCTGGTATTAATGTTTTTTGTACTCTTTTTGTTTTTATCTCTTTTTGTTTAAGTTGTTTTTGTATTTTATATATGAATATTGTTTGAAAGAAAAAAAATCTTCTTTTCTGTTCTGCTTCCCCAGGGTGTGTGTGTGTTCTAAAGTTTAGTGCGATGTCAGAAAAAAAAGGTTATTCCTTATTTTTTTTTTTTTTTTACTTTTTTTATATAGATCAATTTAAAGTTTTTGCTGCTCAGGAACACAGCGCTGCCAGCGGTCCAAAAGGTCGAAACGAGACTCTACAGGGCAAATCCTTCATCATCATCATCATCATCATCATCGTCCCTTCGTCTTGGACCATTATTATATATATATTTCATGTTCAGCCATATACAGATCAGCGTGTGGTGACATGGATCAAGATCGGATTCGTCCAACCATATATGAGCTGATATTTGGAATGCAAAGTACTAAAAGAAGATAAACTACTTTTTGGGCTACTTGGTGAACGTAACTTGGGGCAGATTAGCACTTATGCCATAAGTGTGGCCGTGTTCTCTGGGTACCACCAGCTCGAACTCAATGTCGTTGCTGGTGGAGCTGGTTTCCACTGTAGGATACACCAAGGTATTGTTGACTTCGACTACCGGCTGATTTCGAGCGATCTTGAACGGCAAGAATTCCAATTGTGGTGGTCTCGTTTTGCAAAATGCAGTTACTTTGACTGTGACTGGCTGGTGGTGGTGGTGGCAGCCTGGTTTGGTTCTCAGGCGTAAGGTGAGACTCTTGTCCAAGTCATGATCAGTCCAATCTTGAGTCAGTTTCAGCTCCGTGACATGATTATCCCGGATACTAGGGAACTGTTTATAAATCAAAATGCCATTTTTTTTGGTTATTTCCAATTGCACGCCTGCAAAGGTGGCTGCTGTTTTTTTTGTGGTGGAGGTGGCCAGCAGGTTGTAGATTCTTGATCTGTAGTAAGACAATGACGGCTTGGTGGAAATATGGTGGGCCAGTTTCATGATAACCAGGGTTTTAGCCTCAAGCGAGTATTCATGGAAATATGAACCATTGATCTGACCAACTTTCAGCAAGTTATCCACTGAGATGAGTCCGTCCTGGACCAGTCTATCAAACAACTCATTTGCTTCTGTTATATTCTCCGCCTGACGTTGTTTATAGCGGGTCAGATACTGCAAGATTTGGTGCTTGTCAACTTGCCCGCTGCGCAAAAGGTATCTTATAGTGTTTCTCCTGGTTAAAAACGGGTCGTGGTTCGACATATCCTCCACCCAGGGTATATCATTAGCAGTGCACGTATCCACCAGCTCAGATTTGTAAATCGCCAGTAACGGTCTCAGGATCTGTAAACCTGAGGCATTGCTCATCTGCGGAGTAATCCCCGCCAGACCAGGCTCAAGACTATTGTCAAGGAGTCGTAGCACAAATGTCTCGATATCGTCGTCCAGGGTATGGGCCACCATTAAGTGAGATATCCCGGCATCACGACAAGCATGAGATAAAACATCATACCGAGCGTTTCTAGCCCGTTCTTCTAGACCACCGCCGCCGCCACCGCCGTTAGTGCCCCAATTTACTTTCAGTATCTCTGATTTTAAGCACAACTTGGTTTCTAGGGTTTGTTGCACTTGCTTGGCTTCAACTGCACTGGTTGGCCGCAACCCATGATCAACTATGAACCCAGTTAGTTGGGTCTGTGGCAAAAAGAAGTTCCTGGATAAGTACGCCAAAGCCATGGAATCGACCCCGCCACTTATAGCCAGGCCCAATCTATCAGGTATCTTTCCATTGAAAAATTTGGTTACTTGCGTTTTGAAAGTATTCATGAAATCATATTATAATTTTTATTTTTTGTTAGTTATTTTTATTATTTTTTTCACGTTGATATTTAAATTTCATATTATAATTTCTCACACAACATGCAGGTATTACCAGCGGGCCAGAGGAACGATATTGAGGTTCTCTGGGAGGACCAGAAACAAATCAACGAGTTTAGCAAACTCAACTCGCGGCTCACTGACTTGGAAGATACGCTGAAAGCGCTGAAAACCGAGCAGGAGTACCTGGAAGATGTCAGCATGGAACTGGAACTATGCAACGAAGATGATAGCATCCAGTACAAAATCGGCGAAGTGTTTGTATACCTGGGACAGCCGCAGGTCATGCAACGGCTCGAGGCAGATTCCAGCGAGATTGAGTCAAAGATAGCTCAAATTGAGGATAAAATGGAGGTTATAAATACCAGCATGAACCAGCTCAAAAACCATTTATATGCCAAATTCGGCAAGGCAATCAACTTGGAGCGATAAGAATAACTTATATTATATGTATTTAAATTATATATATATACTAGTTCAGAGTGTTGACAACCTTATCAGGCTCCACATAGAACGGATACTGAGCATCTTGATCCTTCTCCAAAGCGTCCACTGCAGCGTTGGGCAGACTGACTGCAAACCCTTTCAACACAGTATTGTACTCATAGGTGATAACAGCGCCCAAAGCCTTGAGTTTCTGTTCCAGCGTTCGCACAATACTATCTGGAGTTTCAATCCCCTTTTCAAAAATGACAATGTACCTCGAAATGTCTATTGGTTAGTTTTTTTTTAAGCATACACATCTGTATAGTCACATACCTGAGTCAGTTTGTTGGGCTTTCTCGGCAACCACCAGGGCAGCAAAAGCCAAGGTGAAGAACTTGAGCAACTGCATGGTGAATAAAAGAAGAGGAATAAAAGTGGAGGAATAAAAAGAATAAATAAAAGCAAAAGATGTATATATATATATATACACCTGGGAATCTCGGCAAGACCAGCTAAGAGAGATAAGCAGAATAAATGTGTACCTGATAATAAACAAACTTCGGTTGTGGCAAATGAGGAGGTTTATATTATTTGGGTGTCGGCTAAGTGAGGAGGTTGTGAAAAGCTTCCTTGTGCTTGAGGAGTATTATATAATGGAGTGATTATGATTATAGTGAGTAGTGAGTAGTGAGTAGTGAGTAGTGAGTAGTGAGTAGTGAGTAGTGAGTAGTGAGTAGTGAGTAGTGAGTAGTGTGTAGTGAGTAGTGAGTGATTATAGTGATTATTGAGTGATTATATAATATAATACTATGATTATATAAAGTATAACTCAAGACATTAGCAAACGAGATTTACTAAAGAGAAATGTCACGTGCTCCAATATTGCTGCACCAACTAATATAGGGGCTGTAATAGTAACTGTGAAAGTCCTAGTCTTTATAGTGCTATGGGGACTACACCCTTTATATACTAGTGCCGATCGGCTGTGCCTTCCGCCCTTACAAATATACGAGCTGACCAGAGAATAACAGACGCACATGATCACATGATCGCCGGACTGTGCAGTTCACGCAATGGCACGTGAGTGTTTCTGGGTTCTGACGGGACGCCGCCGAACTGGCGTTTTCCATATATATACGACCATTATCAGATGCTGCCGGTTAAATTCTACACAGATCTGATATCTTTTTTCTGTCCTGTGGGTAAAACTCAGAGCATCAGTTACTGTAACAAGAAGGAGCGAGACCGATTAGCCGTAGGTTGGGAGACTCTGTGAATAACGCGCAGGTGTCAGATAAAAAGCAAACGTGAGTGACAGCTGATCTACAACAGAATGAAAAAAATAAAATAAAAATAAAATAAAAAAAATAAAATAAATGAAAAAAATGCAAAAAAAATAAAATAAAACGGTTTCACCAGCGGGACCCGATGAGATGAGAGGCAGAATAATCCGAGTAGAGATATTAGACTCCTATTTGGGATATTTGCGTGTGTTCAGTTGTTGGATCTGTTGAGTATAATAATAATAATAATAATAAATTTTTTTTGTTTTTTTGTTTCGCAACATGTGGTTTTTTTTTCTTTCTTTGCCTACTATATATTTTCCAGAATCTGAATTATCTAGCACTAAGTAAAAAAAACCCACCAACTCTAAAGAAATCACTAAAGAAATCGCTAAAGGGGAATCCCCCTAAATGCCTCTACGTCACACTGGGCCCACTCGGCTCGCGCCAGATCGTCGACATGTGGCTACCTATTTGTCCTTTTTCTGCGGCACATGGAGCTCGCACGATTGCTGTCTGGGCGACGCGTATCCAGTTTGGGACATGCCGAGCCTTTTGTGGCCCCTTCCGTGCAGTTCCCGATCTGGCGACACTTAATTAAAAATAAAGCAGCAAAAAGCGGTAATAATGACACTTTTAAGCCATATAATATCATGCAGGAGCGCGGGTATTAGCAGGAGAGTACATTCCTGGACAGGCGTGTCACGTGGATGGTGTGTTGTGTGTTTGTGTGTATATGTATGAACCAACATTTCAGGCTGAAATCAGCCCAGCCACTGGTGGGGTTCCGATTAGGCAAGCAACCTTGACATATCTTTTCCATCAGAATTTTCACCAGAGTGTCACTTTTGAATGTGTCTGGTGTGACTTGTCTGAATATGACTTGTCTAATAGTAATACTAATAGTGTTACTTGTCTGACCTGTCTAATAATACTTAATGTGACCTGTCCAAATGTGACATGTGCGGTATACACACTGAGGTGTCAAAGCATGATATTAATTAATTTTTCTTATTGTTTAGGTGGTCTCCCGCGAGACCCACCTGGTGGGGGAGTTATTAAAACAGGAGGCAGGCGGAAAGCCACGCGTTTGCCAATACCCGCATGTGCGCCGGGCTGCGGCTGGAGCGTACCACACGCACATTCTCCCTTGTCTCGTGGGCCTATTTGGGACTATTGCCTATGTGGGTCTTGGGACCAACGCTAGTCAAAATGACAAATGTTTGGCAAATGCTAGGTACTGGCAGATACTGATACTGATACTGAGACTGAGACTGAGACTGTAAGATACTGATACTGTCACTGTCATTGTATTGCTCATTTCTCACGCTTAAAATGGATCAGCCATTTTTGTTTTCTTGTTTGCCGGAAGTGTCATGATTTCTTTTTGTTCCTTCGTGTAAATTCAAACTCTTTTCTTTTGTTCCTTTTCGAGAGATAACGGCTGGATCGCCACATGTGCACTTCTGCACGTATCCTCGCAAACCTTTACAGATATGGCTAAAAACAGCTGGTAAAAATGGGGTGAAATGCGCCATTGGCAAACCCCTCTCTTGTTCAATTTATCCTTCATATATATATAAGCCCACACCTCGTTCTTCATCTCCTCCTCCAAACTTTCACTCTTCAACTCTTTTTATTATTTATTACCAATGGACCTCAAAGACTTAGTTTCTCCCCCGGTAGTTTCACGGCCGGTCATTTCACCTCCGCTGTCTCCGAAGTTCAAGACCTCCTATATACCTGTCCAGCCACAAGCACTGCCTCCTACTCCCGGCTCGTCGCCTCAGTTTGTAGTCCAGCCAGTGGGCCTCCTCCGCAAGAATTCAGAGGACTATTCAGAGAGCAACAACAACTCAGCAGAGCTGCCCCCCGCCCGCTCAATATCTATCTCCAACGCCGCCCTGGCCGCCAAGAAGCGTTCTCATGACGAGATGCCTCCCACCAGTCTGAAGCGATCGAGATCTGTTGACGCATCAACCTCACCAGAGACCAGTACTGCTGATGCTGTTGCTAATGCTGCCGCCGCCGCTAGTGCTAGCGCTAGTGCTGCCGCCGCTAGTGCCTCTGGCCCTGCTATAATGCTTACTGCTGCGAACTCAAGCACAGGCGCCAACCGCAGAAATGCCCACATCTTGTCCGAGCAACGGCGGCGGGAGAACATCAACGGTGGGTTCCAGTCACTCAAGAATGCAGTGCCTTATTGCAAGGGCACCCAGGATTCCAAGGCAGTCGTTCTGAGAAAGGCCGTAGAGTATATCTCAATGCTTGAGCAGGAACTCAACCATTTAAGGTATAATAATGGGTATCAACAGCCTATGAACTACGGATATGAACATTACTCATACCAGCAACAGCAGCAACAGCAGCAGCAGCAGCAGCAGCCTATGCAGCCACTCCAGCTAATGCAACAGCAGCCTCTGCCACCAGCACCACCCTCTGTGCAACAGTCTCTTCCACCAGCACCACCCTCAGTGCAACAGTCTCTGCCACCAGCACCACCCTCAGTGCAACAGCCTTTGCCGCCACCACCATCTTCTGTCCCAGTATACCAGCCACGGCTGTCACAGTCTTACTACGCTCCTCCTCCACCACCTCCTCCTCCTCAAGATGGTTACTTCGGTGCTGTCCCAATGGGATACACCCCAATGCCACAACCCCTGTAACGACATTACGAAATCATGTACTCTCTAGATATATTTATATTTAATGCTAATTCTTTATACACTCGTTTTGCAGCTTCTGTATGATTATGTCCAGCTGAGATATCTCGTACTCTGTGAGCTTATCCTTGTATTTTTGCGATATTATCAACAATTCGGTAGTATCATGGTTAGTTGTTGTTGTTGTTGCTGTTGTGGGCAAACTCTTTTGCTTGGGCTTGTCAGAGACCCACCAGTACTGCGGGTACCGGTACTGCACGTTCATAAACAGACAAGAAAACGCAGTATACATTACGGCCAGCACCATCTGCACTGCCAGGTAGTACCACCCCATCTTGTAGATGGAGTCGTCTAGTGCTGGCAGTAGAGCTGCTGCCCCCGCTGGCGGGTGCACTAGCCCAAAAAAGGTCATCATCACCGAGCTCAGTGACGTGGCTAGTGCGCCAGCTAACCACAAGTGGCTAATGCCAGCCTCGCTGAGATGAAACAGCTTGGCCAAACCCATGCCCAGCACACTCGACAGAAAAGTGCCCAGAATGGTGTTTCGAGGCTGCCCCAGCGGAGCCTCAATGGCATTGAACAGCAATATGCTGGTGGCGCCCCAACTGGGCACAAACACCGGCACTGGGTCAGGATGGTGGTCCCGAAACGCTGGGGCGTACTTGAATATGCTCATGGTCGCAACCATGCACGCAAAAGTAGCCACAAGCGTCCAAAAGTTCCTGCTCCATTGGCCATGAATGTACCGTGGCTTGCACAGATACGCCGGCGCCGAGCTGGACCTGTACCCGAGGAAATGGCTTACCAGTCTAGGTAGTCGGTAGAGCTGGTTCCTAGGGATGTATTTATTCAGGTATGGGTCCATGGTGAAGTGAAAAAAGTATATTACAAATCACTAGTGTAAAAAATTACGAGTCTAAAAAACCACCCTAATGAGATGGCTACACAACAAAAACAGACATTCACATAAAGAGCTAGATCCAAAAAAAAAAAAAAAAAAAAAAGTAAAAAAAATAAAAAAAAATTGGTTAATTAAATGACCAGATGTCTAGACCCTTTTCATAAAATGAAATTCAATTTCAATTACCCTCCCCCCCCTCCGAAGGGTCCGGAGGGTTACGTCAGGGTTCATTGTTCTTCTAAATTAGGTTTATCCTTCTGGCATGCAGGTTAATATGTTCCATATATGTACTTTTTATTTTTCCAACACGGATAATATCCCTTGTAATATGTCATATACCGACTGGTAATTATCCTGAATGTACCGAGCAGGGAGGAGGTACCCAAACTCTGTGGAATGGCCTCCTGGTCTAATCACATACAGGTTCCGGGTATACCGCGACAAGTACTCCACCAGGCTACCTCCAGGGTGACCCAGCCTATTTCTATCCAGTTGGCTTTTGCTTGTTCTGCTTGTGCTGCTTGTGCTTGTGCTGTTGCTGTTGGTGACCAGGGTCTGAGGTCTGGACTCCCCGGAGTACGAGTCTACTTGCGCAAACGCTGCGATCCTGCGGTGCTGCTTCGAGACTTGCCGGCCAATGTACTCAACAAGGTACTTGGCTTCCAAGGAGTCCAAGGGTTGTCTTCCCGGGTAGTTCTCACTGCACGCTGTAATCACACTTTTCGGGACTTTTGACTTGCCGCCGCCACTCTGTGTGGTGCCACTCTGCATTGTCCATGCCTCGCTGAAGGAATGGTCAATGTCCACTCCGCTGCACATGGGCACTACTCCCGTGGGCTGTCTGTTTTTCCGCCAAAGTCGGTCGACCTCCCAGGTGAACTGGTACCCGTCCACGTTAAGTATTGGTATAAAGATGTACTCGTACTCGGTGCTGCTGCTGCTACTACTGCTGTTGTTGGCCGATTGCTCAATCATATGGAGGACAGACATGACTGAGCTCCAGTCTCTTCCCTGAACCCCGCCAACCACCAGCATAACTGGCGCCTGACGACGACGACGACGGTCCGCCGCCGCGCTCACTCTGACTGCGAGTATTTCCCTTTGGAAGTGACTGAACCCGATAGTTTCAATGCTGACGTTGTCTTCATTGCCCCTTTCTAAATCATGCAAGAATTGATAGATTTCATCTAGTTGGCGGTAGTTTCCAAAGAACCCTTCATCTCTTTTCAAACGACGATGCATGTTGAAAAAAACCTCACGCTGCAGGTCAGATATAACGAACTCGTTTTTGTTCAACTCGTCATTTAGTGAAATTTGTTTCTTTAACGTTTTGGGTAACAGCTTTTTCAATGCGTTCAGCCTCGGTTTGGGCACTCGCACGTCTCCCTGGGTCTCTGAAACCGACCATACGTCAAGCACCAGCGTTTCGGCGGCTCTTTTAAATAATTCCTGCTCGATTGTAGAGTTCCAGTACAACCGCAGCACAACTTCGTCCTCGTACTGCGATAAATCCAGCATAAACGGTTGCGCTTCATCGTCATCCTCATCATCCTGCTCGTGGTCGTCACTGGTGCCAAACAAGAAGCCAACTACCGTTTGGAACACGCTCGACAAATACCCCACAGGTTTTCTGTCTGATGCCGCGGAGATCTCACAAGCTGGAGCTGCAACAACGAATGGAGCTGGGCTTTGCGGGTATCGCGCATCAGAAATAAATAAGTGCGAGTTGCTCTCTAAGTACTGAGGTGAATGTGACTCTACCAGGTTGATCAAAGTAGCAGCAGCTACTATTAGACCAGGTACATTATACATGTCGAGCCTGAATAATAGTAAAAAAAAAATGGAAGAATTGTTCCTGAATATATATATATATGTATCATCATCACCAGATTTTCCTAGGGATCCCGCATATCGATGAGTGTGTTCCACCCACAATTTATAAATAGCTTAGAGTTCGCCCCTTGGGCGGATCAGGGGGTTAGGAGGTACAGAGGTGTTTTTGGTTTGAGTCGTGGGGGTTTGAGCCGTAGTTGACATTCTTGTTTGATACTTTGAATAGTCCTTTGCCTTAATCTTCAGGAGCACTGTGTCCGGAGCTCAGAATTATTGGATTGAAATGCCTTGCTTATTGTATATATTATATCTTTGATATATATTTGTATAAGAGTCCTCAATAAACTTGATTTATTATTATTAGAATACAATGCTGCATGGCTTTTGTGGGAGCGCTTACACAAGGAACGACTCGTCAGTGGATGCACTGTGAAGTCACTGTCCGCACTGGAGGGCCCAAAGAAGACAAATAGTTGACAGCATTGTACCACTCGGCTCCACAGTCTCACAGTGGCAAAAGTGCAGAGTATGCAGGTTGTGCTATGGAGCTACCTCCGGGGGTTTGACAAAAAGATTTCTCATAGTGTCTGGGTTCCAGGTATGGTCAGTTTTTATGCTGAGTTTATTCGCCATGTATTGAATTCTGATCAAACACAAGATTTCATAAATTTGCAAATAATCATTGAAATCTCAAGACTAGTTTCAACCAGGTAGAAGTATATCAAACTAGGGCAAAACATGGTCAAGTTTGGCATGAAACGAAACCCAACGACGTGACTAACCCCGTGAACATGTTTAGTTCCAGGTTTGTTAACTTTTAGCACGAGTTATCTGTGAGTATATATACCCGACCCTTTTTGAACCACAAACTATTACCAACAAAGAATTACATATTTCCAACCTGTGGCTGTCTAGATTTAACTGGTTCATTTGAATCCTATGCTTCTGCTCTATTTGAAGATAATTTCTTTATTACCGGTTTTAATACAAAAATTCAGAGTAAAAACACCGCAAAACGTCCAGTTTCGAATACTCTCGTTCAAAAAAAAGAGAACACAAAGTACACGTGACCTGACTTATCACATGAAGTATACCTAATTAGGCACCAGGGGGTTTATTTACTCCTTTGAGACCAGTCATACCCTTCGAGCAAGCCTATATCTATTTATCAATGTCCCAGGGTTTACTTCACTTTCCAGGTTCGCAAAAAAAATGTCCCAGTGCTTAGAACGAAAAATCAGAAACCCTCGTGGTTTTCCTCGCCGGATAGTTGCCTCGGGGATCCCACCTTCGAGCGCATCCATGATTGAGCTGAAGTTTATTGGGTCCAGGAGGTTTAAGGTACATGGGAGAACAGGACTAACTCGGGTATTTGACTATGGGATCATGCCGTCTGCAAACGTGAAAAAGTGTGAGGAGGAACTAGCCCCGACGACGTCTCCGACGACTACTACGACGACGACGCGGAACTTGAAACTAGACGGGAAATTGCAACAACAGAAGGTACACTTTGAAAGCTTTTATAATCACATGTTTGTGTTTGTAACTGCGCTGCTCCTGGTGTATTCTCGCGGAGGTGTGCTTACCCTGAACCAAATCCTGGTCACCCAGTACTTCAGAGACTCGCTACGCGTTCTGGCAGCAGTGTACAACACCCCCGGGGAGCTGGACGCACTTAACCAAATGCTCGGAGTCAGCCTGGTTAACCAGTGTATCAGTGCAAAGTGTATCCAAGCCTCTTCTTCCTCCTCCTCCCCCCAGGGGAGCTTTGGATCGTTTATCACCAATTACCTCAAGGAACGGGTTTTCAGCATACTGTCAAGGTTTAAACGAGAACAACCCGAGCAAATCACATTCACCACAACCTTGTCCTCACACTCCGAGTTTCATATCCAGGTGCCCGAACTGGTTGCCAAGGGACAATGGGTCGATGCTGCTGATCACCATTATCGGCAGCAGCAGCACTATAAACAACCTACACCGCTGATACATAAATCTGTAGTGAAGTTCAAACCTGAACCCACCATTTTTAGAATTTAAGAGTTTATATAGTTTGACTTGAGCAGTTACACTCTCACACTCCATTATTACAAAGTATTTTTATACATAGTACCAAGGCTCGTTAAACACATGGTAGCGGTGGCCTCTGACGCCATTACCTCTAAACAAGGCCGGAAACCTTAGCTCCTTAGGCACTGCGTCCTCCTCGCCGGTAATGCGCTCATTCGAGTAATTCGGCGGCTGGTCCACCACGAACTTGCCGACCTGGATCTCAGTGTCTGTGATTGTTGATCTGCTGACTCGAGCATAGCCCACCCGTTTCATGTCTCTGTACAAGATATACTGGCACCATCTGTCCCAGTCGCTAGGGTCGATATCGTGCATGCGCGAGTGCTCGCTGACATAGGTGTTATAATTGCCCTGGAGAGGCTTGGTCACCAGGTAGCTCAGCAGCACCAGGGGTCGGTCGCTTGATGCCATGATATCAGCCACTCCCAGAGATTGCAGTCTTCGATCCTCCACGTCTTCCTCCTGGCCACTATGGAACACCACCACGTCAATGAGCTCGCCGTAAACGTCCAGCGTAGCGTGGATGGCGGGAGCAAGCTCGCCCACTGGGGACGGAAGCAAGTGATGGGTGGAGTTCAAGATGGGGAACTTGGAAAGCAGAGCGCACCCCCACGTATGTTTGTTAGGACCAGGACCGAAATCAGCATAGTATCCCAACTCCTCGGCAATCTGCTGCGTCAGGTCTCGATGGCCCATAATAGCCCTCTGGGTGTCAGATTCCAAGAACCCAACCACGTCCAACTCGAGTTCCTTGATTACCTCGGCCATGCGGCCCTCGCTGGCCCACATATCGTTATCAAGACCGAAATGAATGGTCCAGATACCCGCAGTCATGAGCTTAGAGCTCTCGCGGTCGTCGTAATGGTAAGGTCGGGGCGCATCTCTGTGGAACCGCTTAAACGTAATGGCGCTGCTCAGAGTAAGCAGTATGGTGATTGCAAGTATAGTCTGAGATGTGATTTTCTTGGCAAGCAGTGTCACCTGAACTTGAGAGACCCCCAATAACTTATCCTTGCGTTTCACCAGATGCGAATTAAAAATACCTAGTCCGATAGCCAGCTGGTGTGCGATAAGCACCACATCAGTACGTTCCCGCAGCAAAGGTCCCCCGGGGACAAACGCATACGCCACGATCCACACATGCATGAGCCACAGCACTACCAAAACAGTGAACGCAGTACCAAAGGACTTTGCGGGAGAGTACCTGCCAGCAGTTTCAAGCAACAGCGGGCTCACAGATACAATGTACACGGCTAGAATCAACCCGCCAGCGTAGCAGGTCCAGCCAGTACCAACATAAAGCAACAAAGCGCCCACGTTACTAATCAAAAACCACGCATAGCTACCCACCAGTTCGCGTTTCACCACGCCCAAGTAAACTCCAAAACACATGGCGGCAATGGTAAGCGTGCCTCCATGAGGCACCGGTAAAGGCCCCGTCACTGGGTATCCGTCCCAAGCCCACAACGTCAAGGTACTAGAGTCACAGAGTAAAGTATGCAATGCAAACAGTAACCCTCCCAGGCCCACACCAGCCAATACACCAGACTCACTACCGTTAACCCCAGCGCTGACCAAGGGCTGGTTACTAAGATACTGCAATCTTCGGTCCATCAAGGCAGCAGCCAAGGCTAACCCGAAGCCGGTCTTGTTCCATCCGCCATTATCAGCATGCATGATTGGCCAGAACGGGTTATTAGTGTAAAAGGCCAGCTTGGCAATTGACGACAAGATCAGCCCCAAACTGAAGCTGGTACCTCTGTGAAGCCCGGCAAACTGTCTACTGTTGCCAATTCCCCAAAACGACAGGGACAGCCACAAAGCAGCAGATCCACTGGCAAAAGCCACGGTCGCAAGCCTCGACTCTGGTTTATCCATCTTGTATGCCAAGATCCCCGTGCTCATCAGTAACGCGGCCAGCTGTGGAATATACGTGAACAGACTGCGAGCAAATGGGAGCACCAAAATCAGAGGACCCACAATCACAGAAGCAATCTCAGCTTCGTAACCGGAAATACCCATGTACCACAACGGGAAATACCAAATGAGCAGCGGTAACGCGGTAATCACGGTCCAGAAGAAAAACGAGTTTGCCACAGCCACGCCGAACTGGAAAATACCAAATCCATGGAACTTCCTACTGCCAATGAGTTCCTTCTCCAGGGGGGTAGTAGCAGCAGCAGTGACAGTCGAGGATATTGCAAACCCTTTCAAATCAACAATACGGATCTCCAAATCAGCAAAATCCAGTATGGTAACTGCATCAAATGCCACGTCCAGCAAAACCAAACCCCACTCAAAGAAAGCATAAATGGTGTATGCGCCGGGGACACGATGCACTTTATGCTGAATGAAGAAATAAATCAGCGGAACCAAAGACGAAAAGAAACTGGTAGCAAATATCTTTCTATATTTCAAAGCCTCTGGGTGCTGTTCGCGCGACGTCAGCATGATCCTTCCTGCCGTCCATGGAATAGTCAAAACCAGGTACGAGATCATGAAAATGTCGTGCCAGTCGTGGTCATCAGTGGACGTGACATATGTCCAGCCCCCGCAGGTGAAAGTTCGCAATAACCCGGAAACCAGCAGAACTTTGGGCAGGGCTCTGTTAGGACCATTGGTAATTAGATAAGTCAGAAATACTAAAGCAAATCTAGGTCCAGAGGTAACTGCAATAAACAGCTGGAAAATTGATCGTTCAGGGTATCTATCTCCAATGGTAGCCGACACCGAGGGGAACCTAATAATAATTAGAACCAAATTGCTCACAGGAGAAAACATTAGCAGACATTAGCACAACACATACCACTCTATAGGATAGCCGAAATGTTCATTTTGTACAATTTTATGATAATGCAGCAAGCATCCCACTATCAATGCTCCAAAAAACGCAGCTACGACGCGTTAGACCCTGGAACCCGAGAGAAAAAAAAAACACTACACTCGCTCAACGTACCTGAAGCAAATATCGTATGGGTATACCCAACCCAAGATCCATTGACCTAGTTCAATTAGCAAAACTGAAACCGCTTTATAACTCTTACAAATACATACCAAAGCTAAGGTCTGACCTGGTTTGGCCTTGTCAGAAGTCATTGGAATACAAAGGAGTGACGATGTACAAAAAAAAAATAATAATAATGAAGAAGTCGAGGAGAAGAATCGGACCACGTCGATACTAATGTACAGCCGAGGACAATTGTCTGAAAAAAAATATGGAGATTTGAAAAGAAAAAAAAATTAATTACAGAAATTTATAAAACTTAAAACTAAAAACGCGTAAAAATTACTATTTTTTTTTATTTATCCAAAGATTGCATTTGAACCAGTTCATAATACTTGCTCTTATTCTCCAATAACTGCGAATGAGTACCAGCCTCCAAGATTCTACCGTTCTCAAACACGTAAATGATGTCTGCGTTTTGGATAGTTGATAGTCGATGAGCTACTGCGATTGTGGTTCTGCCTACTGCGGCTTCATCCAGAGCGGTTTGGACCACTTTTTCAGATTCGCTATCCAGAGCTGAGGTAGCTTCGTCCAGTAATAGAACCTTGGGGTCTCTGATCAATGCACGAGCAATTGCAATACGCTGCTTTTGACCACCAGATAACAGCGAGCCCTTAGATCCACAGAATGTTTCATAACCCTCTGGCAAGGAAACAATGAAATCATGAATGTTTGCTTTACGAGCAGCTTCGAAGAGTTGTTCCTCAGTTACTGCGTCTTCATCAATAGCACCAAGCAGAATGTTTTCCCTGATTGTCCCCGAGTACAACACCGGCTCCTGTTGCACTAATGCAATATGCTTACGATACTCCACAATGTTCAATTTGGAGATGTCATGACCGTCCAGAGTAACCTGTCCAGACAAGACATTGTAAAACCGCTCAATCAGACCGATAGTAGTACTCTTACCGCATCCACTCGAACCAACCAGAGCCACGTACTGTCCCTTTTTGATTTTCAGATTAAGGCCCCGCAATACTGGAACCTCAGGACGCGTGGGGTATCTGAAATGCACGTCCTTGAATTCAACATCACCACTGATGGCGTCATGCTCAAGCACATCTCCTTCCTCTGACCAGATATCAATCTCCGGATTGAGCTCCAAGATGCGTGAAATGTTGGCGGCAGCTTGCTTGGCCTTGCCCATATCCGGAGCATAGGAGAAAATCTGACCGGCAGACTGGGCGCCAAACACGACACATGAAAAGGCCACAAAGAAGTGGAACATGGAAATACTACCAGTTTTCAGCAAAGTGGTGCCGTACCAGAACCCAAGACCCATGACCCAGGGAGTTAGACCGTGGGAGCAGCCATACATGAACCCAGATCTGAAAGCTGAGAGCCGTGATTTCTGAACCTGGAGCTCAACTTGTCTGCGGTAAGTATCCCACACACCATGTTCACGAGTCAAAGAGGAAACTGTACGGATAGCACTGATTGACTCTGAGGCATATGACCCGGAGTCCTCGTAGACTTTCTTTGCACGCTCTTGCAAAGAGATCAAAATGTACATCCTCAAGAACCCACAACCAACTAAAACCGGCACAGTAGATGTACAAACAAGCCCCAACTTCCAACAGAAGATAATTGCCACAATAATACCTCCAAACAAAGTAACCAGCGATTGCTGGATCTGACCCAGAGTAGCACCGCCCAGTCCATCTACCGACTGACCATCCTTGGCCAGAGTAGTGGTGAGAGCACCGGTAGAGTTCTCCTCGCGGTCAAAAAACTCAATGTCCATACGCAAAAACTGACGGAAGAGTCTGTACCGGACTTTTCGCACAAGCCAGCCAGAAGCATACGAGAGGGACCCAATCATGATCAAAAACAAGAAGTAGACAATCACGCCCATCATGAAGAAATAGCCAGTGTAGCCATTGATTGCGTGTCTCATTTGTGGGTACTTGTCGGATGTAACCATCATTGATTGGATAATCTTGGCAAACAACATACAAAGCCCAGGGTAGGCCATACCGGCCAGAATAGCAGCACTGCTTCCGATAATCAAAGCCTTCTTCTCGGTATCATTAATACGAATCAGCTCAGCAATCAATTGAATCACGCTTTTTGGCTTATAAGCATCCTTGTTAGATTGCGAGGCAAGAATTTGGCTTGAAATGGATTTCTTGGTGTTTGTTCGAACAATCTCATTATCATTATCATCATCTTCCTCCTCATCTTCAATCTTCTGGGCTTGATAAAACACCCGAGGCTCCTCCTCTTCTTCTTCTCCTCCCTCTCCCTCAGTCTTCTTGATGGTATTAATATGCTGTGCTTGCACCAACTTGGAATAAACTCCATCTTTGTTTTGCAACAACTGGTGATGGTTTCCCTGCTCCACAATAACACCTCTGGACATGACAACAATGTTATCGGCATCTCGAATTGTCGAGAGTCGATGAGCAATAACAATAGTAGTACGATCCTTGGAAGCCTTATCCAAAGCATCCTGCACCACACCCTCAGACTTGGTATCTAAAGCAGACGTAGCCTCATCCAGCAGCAACACTTTAGGGTTAGAGATAATGGCTCTGGCAATAGCAATACGCTGCTTCTGGCCACCAGACATGAGGAACCCACGGTCACCGACATTTGTGTCCAACCCTTCAGTCATACTTTGGATAAACTCGTAAGCATTGGCCTGCTTACAGGCATCGATAACCAATTCACGCTTTTTTTCCTCTGGTACATTCTCATAGGGAGTGCCAATCAAACCGTAACAGATATTTTCATAGATAGACACTGCAAACAAGGTAGGTTCCTGAGATACCAAGGAAATCTGCTGTCTTAGCCATTGCACATTCAACTCGTTAATATCGTGACCGTCAATGGTAACTTTACCGCCGCAGATTTCGTAGAACCGTTCCAAGATGCCAATAATTGTAGATTTACCGGATCCAGACATACCCACCAAAGCAACAGTCTGACCAGGCTTGATTTCCAAATTCATGTGATCCAAGACAGTAACTTCGGGTCGAGATGGATAGATAAACTTGACATCCTCAAGCTTAATATGCCCACGAAGGGACTCTAGCTTAACTCCGCCCTCCAGGTCACTCGAGTCAATGCAGGGAACACGATCAATGGCCTCGTAAATCTTTTGAGCACTACTGATAGCAGTACCTACAGCTTGGACTGAGGGAGCAATATGACCCAATTCAAAAGCACCAATCATCATGGCCATAAGCACACTGACGATATCACCCACGTTAGCCTCACCCCAAGCCACAAACCTTGACCCTTGCCAGAATGCCAGAGCGTAGCCCCAGAATATCACTGCCCACAAGCCAGCCACCATAAAAGTCACGCTGTAATCCTTACGCATAGCCCAGTATTGAGTAGTTTTCAGGTATTTGTCAAACCTAGCGGTAAGCCTGTCTTGCACACCGAAAGCAGCCGTACTACGAATTGCAGACAAAGATTCCTCGGCAACTCCAGCACCCTTGTCGTACTCCTTACTGGACAAGGTGGAGTACTTGACAATAAAAATAGAAGCCACCGACATGAGCGAGAAAATAGCCGCAACCAGTGACAACAAGATCAACGCGAGCTTCCACATTTTGGCAAACCCAATAACCAAAGCAGTGACGAAAGTTGATAAACCACTGATAATCACAGCAGCCTTTTCAGAGATACCATTCTGAATGTTGTTGGTATCGTTTGTGATTCTGGTAGTAACCTCACCAGCACCCAACTTGTCAAAGTATGCAACATTTTGTCGAAGAATCGAAGCCAGGTATTTTTGCCTGATTCTTCCGGTAATGACCTCACCTCGGTCAACCTGAATAAAAGTCTCCAAACATCCAAACACAATCATACCAATTCCAAGGTACAGGAAATACAAAGTGTAGTGGTTGATAGTGGCTTGGAATTCTGACGCGTCCTTGTCTGGGCTAGTGAAGAATGAGCTAAACTCGGTGGTGATTCCTCCAAACACCAAGGTAAACATTGGCAACGCAGCACCAGAGACAATAGAGCAAAACACACCTAGAATGATAATGAACTTATCGGTACGAGTAGCGTACCTGTATAGACCAAATAGGCCTATCTTAGTGGGGACCACATTGATCTGTCGACGCAGAACAGCAGCCTCGTCTTCAGGTAGATGCTGGAAAGGGTCAACTTCAGTCTCTGATTGCTTCTCCCCGCTGTCGGTCTTGTTCTTCTTCTTTTTCTTCTTGTTGAAAATTGAGAAAATCCCACCCTTGCCACCTTGAGATTTGTCCTTCAGCAGAGACGGTGGCCGACTAGAGCTACTCGAAACGGCCGCGTCCTCTTGTGTAGCGGCAACCTTGTTGAAGCTTGTCTCGTGATAAGGGCTTTCAGCAGTCATTTAGGGGGGCAAAAAGCAGGGTATCGAGATAAAAAAGGTATATATATATGAGTTCGTCCGATATTAATACCAAAACCACAAAGATAGAGCGGCCTCGTACAACCTGTGATATATAAGAAAGAAACCCAGCTTCCTGACAGGATATTAAGAGTTTTTAGTTGGAGTCAATTGTGTGGAGAAACCGTGGGACTATAGTCACTATTATATATACACACACACGGCGGCTACCTAGTTTTGTTGCGTGTGGCTTGGCTCTGAAAAAAAAAAATAAAAAATAAAATAAAATAAAAAAGAGCTACAAGACGCCGTACAGACGTTTGATGATAGTTGTAAGATCGTGGTATCATGATGACTCGACGCTCAAAAAATCGCTGGATTTCGCCTGATTTGGGTCTCTGGAGTTAAGCAGAACCGTGTCATGCCATGCTGTAAGTTCCATGTTCTTATCTGGCTTGAAGGCTAGGAGCAATTGCTGGTCCAACTCTCTCGCTCTCTTTCTCTCTCATGCTCAGGCCAGTTCTTAAGTCCGCCGCGATCTCCGCAGACCTCGAGGGCCGGGAAGAAACAGTCGTAGGTCTTGCTCCGTGCAACACTTTGGTGGATCGTATATCGAATCTGGCTCACACGTACGTACGAGAACCTCGCGGAGAATCTGAATAACGCCGAACCTGTGATTCTGCGTTTGCTCATTGATTTGGGCATGAATACGTGCTGCAATTACTCCACATAATAAAACGATAAAATCCAGGTTTGTTCTCCTCATGCGTCCAGGGGTGATTGTAGCAAATTGTTAGTTAGATTGTCTCTCAGTTCCTCCAAAATCACTGCAACATCCTGGAATAGGAGATAGTTACGCCTCTAAAAGTGGGTACTCATGCAGGATTATTCTTTTGTAAGTTTTCCCAAGCGAGAATTTGAGGGGAACTGTATCAGAGAGTCCTCAGGACAAGGATTTTTATCATTAAACAAAGTATACCAAAAATTTAAAATATATGCAACTCTCGAGGCCTTTTATCCCATTTCTACTCATTGCAGGGTAATAATAATAAAACAAGTTTTTTCTCCCTGCTCTAGAACGAGAGACTCGAACCAACGCTGCCCATGCGCGTGATATATAGGTCTGGAGAGAGAGAGAGACCCCCACCTGAAAAAAATATTACATAATATTACATAACAACAATAGTAACATTACATAATATTTTGAATTTTTTGAACCTTTCCCTAAGTACTTCCAAAACCCTATATCATTTATGACTGTTTTTAATTGGTGGTGGCTCAACCCGTTGAACCTCGAAACCTCTTCGTGATGGTCATGTGGATAGGTAGCATGGCAGAGTGGTCTAATGCGAAAGACTCGAATTCTTCTAATGTTCGGTTATCTTTTGGGATCTTCCCGCGCAGGTTCAAATCCTGCTGCTATCGTTTTTTGTGCAGCTGATATTTTTTGGTCTCTGCCAGCAGTTAGCAGTTAGCAGTTAGCAAGTTGTTCTGTGGTCCTCCTACATGTTGAAAGCTTTTGAATTACAAATCATCGACATTTACACAACTCACAAGTTGGACGGAAATGACATTAGTCCTCAGGACAATACACTTGATTTATTAGCATTACTACTTTGAAACTTCATTCTTTTTGCTTCATTTTACTCTTCTTTTTTTGCATTCTTTAAGTAGCTGGTTATCTATATGGACTTAACCAACTTTGATCAGTCAATAGCAACTTTCACTCCGGTGCACACTGCGCCTGTGATTTGCTGCTTCAACTGTGGCAACCCAGTCAAAGCACAGAATGGGGTTTCCCTGTGCTCAGACTGTATTGCTTTGCAGGTTGATATTACCAAGGATATCCCCAAGCAAGCTAGTATAACTTTTTGCAAGAACTGTTTTAGACTGCAAGTCCCTCCGAATCACTGGGTATTTGCGCCCCGTGAATCTCGAGAACTGCTTTCGCACTGTCTTCGACGTCTCAAGGGTCTCAACAAGGTCAGATTTAGGGACGCAAAGTTTCTGTGGACAGAGCCACACTCCAGAAGAACCAAGATCAAAGTCACTTGCGAGGGTGAAGCCGAGGAGTTTCAAAACACCATCATACAACAGGATTTCGAAGTGGAGTTTTTCGAACACACCGCTCAATGTCCAGACTGTGCCAGGTCCTTCACTGCAAACACCTGGCAGGCAAGTATCCAGCTAAGACAGAAAGTTAACCATAAGCGAACCTTCTTCTACATTGAGCAACTGATTTTGAAAAATAAGGCACACAAAAACACAATATCAATAAAGGAAAACAAGGAGGGACTGGACTTCTTTTATGCCAGCAGGAACCATGCAGTTAAAATGGCTGATTTCCTTTCAACTATAGCACCAATAAGAGTTAAAAGATCCGAGGAACTGATCTCCAGTGACACACATTCGGGTACGAAAACCTTCAAGTTCACATTCAGCATTGAAATTGTACCAATTTGTAAAGATGATCTGGTGGTACTGCCCAAAAGTCTGGCCAGATCCATGGGAAGCATATCCCAAGTGACTCTATGTGTTAAAATTGGAAATACTGTACATTTACTAGACCCGTTGACCTTACAAGCAGCAGAGCTGAAAAGCTCGGTTTATTGGAAAACACCGTTTCAGCCGTTGATCAACAGCTCAAGGCTGATTGAATTCACCGTACTGGATATCGAGCCTGCAGGCCCGGCAAACAACAAGTATGCATTGGCAGATGCTCAAATAGTGCGTTCAAGTGATTTGGGCAAAAACGATAATACGTTCTATGTCAGAACCCACCTAGGAGGTATTCTGCATCCAGGAGATTTGGTACTGGGCTATGATCTAACTCATGTCAACTTAAATGATGCTGCATGGGACGCTCTGGATCATACAAAGACACCAGAAGTCGTTCTGGTAAAGAAGTCGTACGCCGGAAAGAAGCGTAACAGAAACTGGAAGCTGAAAAGAATGGCTAAGGAACACAACGAGCTGGCAGAAAAGGCTGCTCGAAACGAAAAGATCGACGCGGCCTTTGACAGATCCCAGCGCGGATATGAAGAATTCTTACAGGAGCTGGAAGAAGACGAGGATCTGAGACAGGAGGTTAATCTATACCGAAGAGAAGTTGGTGAAGAGGATGAAGAGAAAGAGGAAGAGGAAGAGGAAGATCATGATGACTTACCACAAATCAGACTAGAGGAGCTCAAACTAGAGGATAGCGATGATTACGAGGATGAAGAGGAGGAGGACGAGTCGGAAGAGTAAGTTTGTATATATAAATATATATATATATATTTATTGCAGCTGCCGACTATAGTGTGTATATACATATTTATTGCATGCATGCTGCTGCCGACTATAGTGTGCACTTTGATGCTTACATAATTTTTTTTTTCATATACTCTGAAAAGTTTTGCTCGATAAAGATAATTTTTTTTCAAATCTCTATAAAATATTTAATTTATATCCACAACCATGACTGAGCTAATAGATAAGCTGATACAGCGGCCTCAGGACCTGTTGAATGCAGATGATAGTAGTAGCTTAAGCTCGAGCAAGTTTCTTGAAGCGGTTAAAACAACCTTTGATCCTCTGGCGCAACGGTATTCTATCTTTGATCAGGTCCATATTGATGGTCTTGATGCTGAGCAAGTATGGGCACAAGTTCAGATGATATCTGACGGTACCCTGGATAAGTTATTCTCCGAGGAGCTTCCACAGATTCTTGGAAAGCATGCATTGAGCGACTCTGAGGGGAGTGCCAGCGAGGAAGACGAGGAGGACGAGGAGGAAGAGCTAAAGCTAGATGAAGAGGAAGAGGAAGAGGAAGAAGAAGAGGAAGAAGAAGAAGAAGAAGAAGAAGAAGAAGAAGAAGAAGAAGAAGAAGAAGAAGAAGAAGAGGAAGAGGAACGTGGCGAAATAGCAGAAGATGATATAGACGAAGAGCTTATGAGTGACAGTCTAGCTAGTGAAGAGAACCCTCAGCTTGAAGAGGAGTCTTCGGAATCTGATGCAGAGACAGTCAAAGGCCCTGTTTCGGAACTTGACGACGAGCATTTTAAGTTGGACGAGTTTAACAAGCAGGTAATGGCATTAGAGAATGATAACGAGGACAATGAGGAGGAGATAGATTATTTTGCGGACCTGGGAGAGGGATCCTCAAATGACGATGAGCTACGGTTCGATGATTTTTTCACAAAGAAACGGGACAGCAGAGGGAAACCATCAAGAAGACCCAGATCAGAGCCTAAACAGGCCGAAGAACCAGAAGAACAAGAAGAAGAAGATTTTACAGGTCTTGACTTCTACGCAGACGATAAGAACATTGAGCAAGCAATGCAAGCAGCTAAGCTGGATATGTTTGACGACGACGACGACGAAGAAGAAGAAGTGGGCGAGAAACAAGCATTATCCGCCCACGAAAAGCAGCAACTCAAGATTCAGCAGCAAATCAAGCAGTACGAAGATGAAAACGTTGGTGCCAAGGAATGGGCAGTTCGGGGAGAGGTCAAAGCTAGAGACAGGCCATTGGATTCCTTGCTAGAAACTGAGGTTGAGTTTGAACGAAACTCTAAGCCAGTGCCTGTAATTACCCAGGAAATTACAGATTCCTTAGAGGATCTGATTAGAAAACGAATCAATGACCAGGAATTTGATGACTTACCCCGAAGGCTGCCAGACTCCATACCCGAATTCAAAAAGAGCCGCGCAGTCGACGTCCAAGAGACAAAATCATCAAAGTCATTGGCAGAGTTATACGAAGAGGATTATCAGCGCAAGGAAAACCCGGACGCGTTCAAAAGGGAAGAGTCTGCGCATGTGGAGGAAGCACATAAGGTTGTTATTGACTTGTACAATGACATTGCCCGAAAACTAGACGCATTGTCCTCATGGCATTACACACCCAAAGCACCTACACCATCAATATCAATTGTATCCAATGCCCCAGCAATTTCCATGGAGGATGCTCAACCTACAGCTATGGCCTCAGGGTCAATGTTGGCGCCACACGAGATTTATGTTCCCAAGTCAGATAACAAACGTGAAGTTGTTGGTCCTGACGGCATACCGGTAGCAAAGAGCGAAATGAGTAGAGAAGAACGTAAACGACAACGACGAAGAGATAAGGTGAAACGTGCCAAGATCAGCAAAGAGCGAGAACAAATACAACAAGCAAAGGCTCAAAAGGAGGGAAGTAGAGCAAGTGTTATGGAAGCTCTCAAGAGCAGTAATGTTACGGTTATTGACAAAAAGGGTGAAAAGAGAGATCTGTCTGGTAAACTCATAAAGAGTAAATCAAAACCTACCGGATCTAATCTCAAATTGTAAATAACAATAATAATAAATAAATATTTAGTACTACGTTCTATAGTATACTTTCTTAAACTTGAAGTGAAGCTGTAAAACTCCATCATCAAATTTACTTTTAAACCCATGCGTTTTATCCCATTGCTTGTTAAGTATTTTGAACGCAATATCTTGATAAATAGTGGGTGCCCAAAATATGATAGTGCAGTGATCCGAAGTCCGGTCTTTGTCGTCGTAAACAATTTTGTAAGAAGGTGCTTCATAGGAGCCCTTGAGGTCTGGGTAGAAAATGTTGAACCTGTATCCTTGTGCTGTTTTAGGAGGTGGGTTTTCCGAAGAATAATGAATCTGATTGTATCGATTCCACTCAAAACCCAGTAGAACTTTATTATAGTACCGTGGTTTCTTCAAGTTAGGGTCATACGGAGATCTAATTGGCTGCAGAAACTCTTCAATGGCTGAACGATGGTCCCTCTTTTCAGCATCTACTGTGTCTCCTGAAACTGTTTCAACTTCAGAGAACTCTTCAGCTTTCTCCTCAGCTTTTTCCTCAGCTTTTTCCTCAGCTTTCTCTTCAGCTTTAATCTCTTCCAACTTGGCGTTCTCCTCTTCCAACTTGACCATGAATAACTCGGAAACGCGTTGGTAAGCATCCGACAGATATAGTTTGGCTTTGCTTACTTTAATTTCTTCCAGAAGCACCTTCCAAAACTCAACATCAATAGAAGCAGCGTCACTCGACAGTTTCAACAGAGCCTTTTCGTATAAGGCATCAAGTTCCCCCAATGTTTTCCCCGTCAGGATTTTGTCCACATCAGCATGAACAACTTCTACAGAAGATTTTTCGGCTATACGAGCAATTCGCGCAGAAGCTACAATAATCGCTGATTTCCAAAACTGTTTATTCGAGTCCGCTTTCAAAAACTCCTGGCATTCACCCTTCAGTTCCTCCAACTGTGCCACATCAGCTTCTGCTATGAGATCAAGCAAGCTGGGGAACTGGCTATCCGGCATCGATTCCTCATCGTACCTACCATCCGAACGCTCTAGTCCCTTCACAATAGCAGCAAAGTAATCAGCGAGCTTCCCACGACCTTGTCTTATTCTGATAATAGCGCCTCGTTTCTTCTGGGCCACTATGAACTCCTCCTCTGATTCCTCCTTGACCGGCTGCCCGTTACGTGCGGTACCGTTTCTGCGCTTTGACTGACCCCTCCATGAGTAGTTAATCCCACTCCCAGCTCCTCTTCTGTGCGGTGGTGACCTTGACCTCTGACGTCTATCATGGCTTCTTCTCATCCAGCATCTGTGGTAAACCAAATTGATGTGCTTTGTACAAGTAAACGACATTTACTAAGCCCAACAATTTCTCCGATCAAATACCCTCCGGATCTCTCCAATGCAGGTTCTCCCCTCCCCCTCGTCTCTCGAACACCCCCCGAGATTATACAAAAAATACCTACTGTGAAAAAAAAAAATAAATCACAGTTGGTTAAAACCTACTATATTTGCGAAACCACACAGCAATGCATTCTATGAGAGCTCAACTGCGTTCTATCACTAGAGTTGCGCAGGGCCGCAGAGGTATGTTGCATCTTAGCTATTGAAAAGGAAAAAAAATTAAAACTTTTCAGGGCTCTCTAACGGTTTATTTAGGACTCTCTACTAGTTTGTCAAAACTGGCAGCCAAAAACTTTGCCATGCCCGCCATGTCTCCGACTATGACCGAGGGAGGCATCGTTCACTGGAATTTCAAAGAAGGAGAGGAGTTCTCTGCTGGCGACGTTCTGCTCGAGGTTGAGACGGACAAGGCTCAGATCGATGTAGAAGCTCCAGATGATGGCATTATGGTTAAGATTTACGGCCAAGAAGGTGAGAAGGGGATCCCTGTAGGCAAGACAATTGGAGTTATTGGTGAGCCTGGTGATGATATATCAAGCTTGGAGATTCCTGAGCCGGAGGAGGGTATGCTTGGAGCAAAGAAGGAGGAGGTCAAGGAAGCGGGAGCTGAAAAGACCGCTCAGAAGGACACAACCACCAAGAGTCAGGAGGAAAACAAGAAGCCAGCCAAACCAGCAAAGTCAACGGGCTCAGGCAATGGCTCCTCTATTTTCAGAGCTGCATATTCTCCTCAGACTCTATTGCCCTCAGTTGCTAGTGCTATTGCTGCGCATGGCATTTCTTCGGAGGACGCGATATCGAAAATCCCTGCTAGCGGGCCTAAGGGCAGATTGCTAAAGGGTGATGTTCTGGCATATGTGGGAGCTATTCCATCTTCCGCTGTCGAATCAATCACCAAGGAGATTGCTGCATTAGAGAAACTAGATCTTTCCAACATCAAAAAGGCTGAGCCTAAAACGGAAGAAGCTTCAAAGGTGGAGGCTGCTGCCGCACCTGAGACATCCGCAGCAGTAGAAGTACCCGAGCCTATTGTATATACCGAGGCCATCAGTCTTGCTGACATTGATTTGTTGAAGGAATCAGTCACAGCCACGATGAAGTTTGAAATTTCTCCTGAGTTATTGGTTGAAAAGGCTTCTAGACTTGCACTGGGTGATATTCCCTATTATTCACAGCCAAAGAGGAGTATTCTCAATGATCCCTTATTTGAAGAACTAATCGCTCCTAGAAGCACCGGAGCGCCGTTCAGCATCGAGTTGAGTTTCCCAACCCCGCCAGTTTTTGCAAGAACAAGAAAAGAGGACATAATCTCATTGCTTTCAGGCCCACCTTTAGCCTCAGCTCCTCGAGTGAAGAAAGTCGTCGATCAAAAACCTTCGTTTGTTGAAGTTACTGTTACTGTCAATGATAAAGCTACGAATGGCGACCAAAAAGCACAGATTTACCTTGATAGACTAGAGTATTATCTCACAAAGGGAAAAGGTGAACTAGTACTGTAGAATATCTAAAGTAGTAGTAGTAGTAGTACTGCAGAAAAGAATAAAAAAACAATTACACTATTAATATTTACATTTTGATTATTTCTTCTCTTCTTCCTCGGGAGGAGATAAAGACTTCTTGTCGTGTGTTTTCTTTGACAGACTAGCATTCAGAGCTCTTTTGGCAGCTGAGCTAACTTTGTTTGCATCCTCCTTCATCAACTTTGCCATTGATTTAACTCTCCACGCAGGGCCTAACTCTCTTCGAAGCTCGGATTTCTTCTGCTCAATGTTGTTCATTTTGATTCTTAGTATATCATCGTGACTTAGACCTTTCTCAGCAACCTCTACTGGCTCTTTTCCAAACAGAACGTCGTAAACTCTGGCATCTCCCCAAAACCAGCCGTTTCTGTCTACAATCCAGGGCGCCAACTTTTTCTTCTCATGCAAATAGAAAAAAAACTGACGACTATTAGATGCACCATAAAACCCATTGCCTGTCCATACTTTACCCCTTGATCCTAGTCTCAAGTTGGCCACGGGGATCGTATATACTGGCGAGGGTCTACCGGGGATGACTGGATGTGTGACGAGTCTAACGCACTCCTCGGGTCCAGGGATATACTCGATACGTCTGACCAGTCTAGATGGAATGGCAGCTATAGCCACACCGCAGGCACCAATCATCAAAGTGACAGCAGTTATGAAAAGTCCTCTATAGTATAACGTCTTGCTTTGCTTTTCTGGGGTTTGATCCAACGGGTTTTCTTTGTAGTCATTGATAGCCACGCGAATACTTCTTTCAAGGAAGTCAAATATGTTGTAACAAACCACAAATGCAGCAGCTATACATGCAATAAAATATAGCCGGTGAGACTCTGCAACATATACAAGCTCAGGCTCTTTACTTGATCGCAAAATGCCTACCAGCTGCTTGAAAGTCGTAGATTTAGATACTCGGGGCGTATTTGCTTTGGGTATAATTGTAGGCTCTGACTCTTTGCCAAATGGGAATTGAGGAACTCGAGATTTCCAATCATTAGACTGCAAACCTCGTTTATCCGTGCTTTTGGGTAGTTGAACATTATACTGGAATGCTGATTGGTGAATGCTCCGTAATATCGTGGTGCTAAAAAGGGCTCCACCGCCGGCTATTGGGTTCTGGAAAACAGACCGGCATGCCGAGTTCCTCAATAAAGGTGCTATGCCCGGCCTTATCATTGTGAAAAGCATGTTTCCTCTCCAAAGAGCGTTGGTGGAATTTCTCTCCAAAAAGTTATCAGGATCTTTTAAATTTATATAATTCGCGTGGTGAAATTTGAGTTTCGAGATTTTCTAGCCGCACCCCTCTGCATTTTGCCGGCGTAACGTTACTTTAATTCAACTTCACAAATTTATACTTAGTATAAATTAATAGCATTTCACCATGGCAGGACGAGGCAAATCCGGACCAGCAGTGAGCGCAAAGAAAGGTAGAATAAGCAAAGGACCCAACAAAAATCCGAAGCGGAAAAGTGCTGCTCCGAAAAATGAGGAATTAAAAAGCGATGTTGAGCCTAAAAACCCTGGCGGAGAAAGTAAGACAAGCTCTAAAGGAATAGCTGAGGAGATACCAACGAGTACAACTGAAACCTTGAAGGAACCGCAGGAAAGTAAACATGATGCAGAACAAGAAGAAGATGAGGTGGAGGAAATAGTGGAAGAGGAAACTGTTGTCAGCCTACCACCGAAAGTAGATGACCAGGAAAGCCCGTTGACCAAAAAACCAGAAGATTCGGGAACAGATACTCGACCTACTACTGAAGAACCTGAAACGACTAGTGAGAAACATGTTGATATAGATAACAACCCCGACTATATTGCTTTAAGCTCCAGTTTATCGCTACTCAACTCACAAAGAACAGTGGCGGAAGAAGATATTATACAATTAAAAAAGCTCAAGGAAGAAGCTTTAGCAGACCCTCAAGGGTTTCTGGAAAAAGTCAGAGCGTCAAACAAGATTGCAGGAGCGCCGAAAATGCAGAGTATAGTGAAAGCGCCTCTTATTCCCTGGGGCCAATATGGTATTGACAATCCTGGACTAGAAGAGGCATTAGCAAAGGGTATTGTGAAACGTACACCTTCATTCGGAGCCATGCGACTGTTTGATGATTTATAGAAAAGGAAATGCACTACTTCGTTACATACAGGGGGGTATAACAAATATTTATTTATTCTTTCATTATTGATTGTTCTTCTTTTGTTCCATGAGGTCTCTGTATCCTTGTATAATGCGTTGTCGTTCTTCCTCGAGTGCAGCTCGTTTGGCAATGGAACCCACAGACTTGGGGACACTACTAGAATATTTTTTGGTTATCCTTAGGTCAGGAGGCCTATCAACAACATCTCCAAACTTGGGACGACTAGTTTCTAATTTTGCCCAAGGGTCGGGAGATGTATCTCGTTTCATTTTGAAAGTCTCATAGTCATCATCATCGTCCTCGTCCTGCTCCGCGTCCTTATTCTTGTCATCTGTTTCATTAGCCTCTTGGCTTTTCTTCTTTTTCTTTTTATCAGTTTGCTTTGAATTGTTTCCTCCTTTCGCTTTGATCATTGGCAAAGCTTCGTTAACTCTTCGAGAGAACTCAGAGAGTTTCTCACCAGGCATGATTTTCAGCTTGGATGCAACACTTTCAGATTTCACACTCTTGGACTTCTTTTTGGTACTTTCCCCAGTATCTTCTGCATCAGGTATATGCTCTCCCCGTTTGAAATACTCATTATATCCCATCAATCTCTTGAACGCTTTCGGTGTATCATCTTCCAGATCATTAGAACTACTTTTTTTCCTCTTTTGTAGCTTCTTCTTCCTGGGGTTTATGTATTCATTTGGGTCTCCATCATATCCTAATTCAGTCTTTTCGGGAACCTTTTTCAGTTTGGATTTTGGTCTTGGTTTAGGCATTTGTGAAATTAGCTATAGTGGATCAGTTACCACAGGTATTATTATAGCGAGCTTGAAAAAAAAAAAAAATTAAGTTAAAACTGGGGACGATCCTTGAAATTTCAATAATTTTTTTATTTTATTTTATTTTTATTTTTTTATTTTATTTCCAGTTTACCCTTGATTTTACTTACAAGACTTGTCAACTCCAAAATGGCCAAGAGATCAAAAGGTCATCAAGACCGAAAGTTCTCGAAAAGAGCGAAAGCCTTAGAAGATGGAGACAAGGAACTCAGTAGCTCGAAATGGTCTAAATTGAGCGCTGCTCACAATGACGACGACGAGGATGATGCTGAACAGGATTATGATAATATACCCCGAAGTTTCAACCGAGATAGTGACGAGGAAGTTGTAGAGAAGTTGCCGGTCAGAACTAGCGAAGGTAAAATGCAGAGAATTATAGGGAAAAAGCAGTTGCAGAAAATTGAAGGAGACATCACGGACGAAGAGGAGGAAGAAAAAGAAGAAGAAGGTGAAGTGGATGCTGGAATTGATGATAATGACTCTTCTACCGAAGAGGCGGCAGAGATATGGGATAATGTTAACCCTGCAGAGATAATGCTGACTGTCAAAGAGACCTTGGCTGAAATCTCAGAAAGGCTCAATGAGGATCCAGAAGAGTACATTGGCAAACTCAAAGAAGCCAGAGAGCTTTTCAAAATCACCAAACTGAAAGAAGCTAAGCAAATCACACTGCTAGCTCTAGTCCCCATTTTTAAGTCTGTGATTCCCGGGTACCGCATCAGACCATTAACGGACGCTGAAGCGAGCGCCAAAGTATCTAGAGATGTCAAGAAGCTGAGAAATTTTGAGCAGTCGCTCGTCACGAACTATAAAGCCTACGTTGATACTCTAAGTGGTATTCTTAAGACTGCCAGATCCGACAGTACTAAGAAGTCAGTTGAATCATTCTTGGCTCCAACTGCTATCATTTGCACTTGTGACTTGTTGGAATCGCTACCATATTTCAATTTCAGAGAGGAGCTAATAACGATTGTTATTCACAAGCTGAGCAGCAAACAAGAAGATGACATGTTTCAAAGATGCATCAAAGTGCTGGAAAACATTTTCAAAGAAGATGAAGAGGGCCAAGTCAGTTTTGATGTGGTCAGACTGATTTCCAAAATGATCAAAGCTCGAAGATATAACGTTTCCGAGCAAGTTCTCAATACTTTCTTGCATTTAAAGCTTTTGACAGAGTTAACTGCCAAGGCTGATCTAGAAAAAGTGCAACTTAATAGAGACCAAGACCAGCCTAAGTTAAAGAAAAAGGACAGGGTGCACTTGTCGAAAAAGGCACGAAAGGCTAGAAAGGAAAATAAGATTATTGATCAAGAGATACAACGTGCTGAATCTGCTGTTTCTCACGAAGAAAGAGAAAGAATACAAGGAGAGACTCTTAAATTTGTTTTCTTACTTTATTTTAATATTCTCAAAGAAAGATCCAAGTCACTTATGGGTCCGGCCCTGGAAGGATTGGCAAAGTTTTCGCATTTAATCAACGCAGACTTTTTCGGCGACTTACTCGAAGTACTCAGAGAACTGGTCCTGGAGAGGCAAAAGCGACTGGTAGATAATGAATACCAGTTCAAAGAGAGCTCGACACGAGAAGCTCTGTTGTGTATTACTACTGCTTTTGCTCTTCTGCAAGCTCAGGTGGGAGAGTCTATGAATTTGGATCTGTCATTCTTCATCAACCATTTCTATTCTTCTCTTTACCCACTGGCATTGAACCCAGATGTAGAGCTTTCGCACAAGTCTTTGCGTCTTGATGACCCCTTGGACCCTAACGGATCCAGAAAAAGTTACAAAGTGAACGTTTCTACGGAAGCTGAGATGATGGTCAGAATATACGAAGGCATATTTATTAAACGGAAATCTGTCAGTAAGATCAGATCCGAAGCATTTGCCAAGAGACTAGCAACCTCATCTCTACACTTCCCGGAGAAATCTTGCATGGCATCTCTGAGAATACTGGACAAAATGATCAAGAAATTCAGTTACATCTCTTCATTGTACTCTACTGAAGACCGAGTAGGAAATGGTGTTTATCATATGGATGTCGACGTACCAGAGCATGCTAATCCCAGCGCAAGCACAATATGGGAGGCAGTTCTTCTGAAACAGCATTATGCTCCCTCTATTGCATCTGGGGCTGAATCTCTTTTGAAAAGCGCAGCTTCAGCTTTGAAGTAGTGTATATAAATCATTTGCATATAAATTAATACCAAGCTAGAGTTGCACAATCAGCTGAAATTCAAGATAGATCTATATATATAAAATCAATAGTGAACGCGCTGATCGATCTCGAGATCATTAAAGCAGGGTATACCGACAAATATATCTGAACAGTAAACTAGATTTGTCCAAACCTCAGCATGGTCGAAGATGGAGCCTGGGAGCCGGTCTATTCCAGTACTGCTGGCTTGGATGCTGGAAACCATAGGGTATCACCCCGAAAGAAAAAGCAAAAGATAGTTGGGATTCGTAACAGTCAAACGAATCTCCAACTTAGAGTCGCTGATGCGATTGTGATCAAGGGTAGGACTGGAGAGAGTTTGCTGGGATTGATTCACTCATTTCTACATGACTATGAAACCGAGGTGGCTCTCAAAGTTGTTTGGTTCCAAAAAGGAGAGCAGAGCAGCGAGGAAATATATGCCACAGATGAAGTTGATCGCATAGCACCTGATAATGTTCAAGGTCTTGCCAAAGTCTTATCCTTTCGTGTCTTCTCCGAAATGGAAGTCATTCCTAAAAATAATACCTTCTTTTGCCGAAAGGCTTATAATTCTTTCAGAAAAATTCTATCCATTCAGGAATTGGATTGGGATAAAGTGTATCAGGGCAGATTAACTGATATGGACATGTATATAACCACAATCAAAGCATATGTGCCAACCGGTAGGAAGAAAAGGGGTACTGGAGTGGCAAGCCTAATACAAAAAGCCGAAAGCTTGACTCAAAGTGCGAAAAAGGAAGAAGCACAAAAAATAGATACAGAGGACCTAGAAATACCCGAAGATACCAGGTATGATATATCCGACAGTGACTCAGACTATAAGCAAGAAGAGCCCAGCACACCTTCGAAGAAACGTCAAAAGAGGGCTAAAGATGAGAGCCCAGTCCTGCAAAAGACTGCTGCTGAGCCCGAAGTCACTACTCCTACAAAACCAAAAGCTACTCCCATAAAGATTTGGAAACCCACCACCACTAACGTGAGTAGTAGTACTCCGACTCCCACAAAACGCTCATCGCATATTCCAGTACTTCCAACACGAGAAGCTACTAGTGATATCCCTGCTCAAGAGACATCTCCACACAAGATTGCCAGGTCGCAATTATTAATATCTTCGGTTCCAGATGCTCTACCCTGTAGAGTAGAACAGTACTCACAAGTATTTCTGTCGTTACAGAGCTCTATTATTGCTGGTACTGGTGGCTGTGTTTATATTAGTGGCACTCCAGGGACTGGAAAGACGGCTACTGTTCATGAGGTTATAGGTCAATTGCAGCTACGAGTAGACGATGGTGAGATACCGCCTTTCGAGTTTGTGGAAATCAATGGTATGAAATTGGTAAACCCAACCACTGCTTATGATATACTATGGCAGGAGCTCAGTGGGAACAAAGTGAGCAGTTCTGTTGCAATGACTTTACTAGAGCAAGAATTTAAGTCACCCAGCAACAGCAATCGCAAAACTACAGTGGTACTTATTGACGAGCTGGACCAGCTAGTGACGAAAAACCAAGCTGTCATGTACAACTTCTTCAACTGGCCCAATTTTGAGCATTCCAAGCTGATTGTAGTTGCAGTTGCGAATACCATGGATTTGCCGGAACGCACACTTTCAAACAAAGTATCTTCAAGACTAGGACTGGCTCGATTCCAATTTCCTGGATACACATTTCAACAGCTGATTGAAATTATCACCACCAGGCTGGAGTCTTCTGGGTGCCAAGATGTGATGACCAAAGATGCAATCGAGTTTGCTGCTAGAAAAATAGCAGGAGTCAGTGGTGATGCTAGGCGGGCCCTTGATATCTGTCGCAGGGCGATTGAACTGGCAGAGGTTGAGGGAGACGAGGCGCATACATTGCCGAAAGTTACAATTGATTACATACAGAGAGCGATTAGCGAGTCGACCAGCTCACCAGTCAACCAGTACTTGAAGACACTGTGTCTTACTGGAAAAATTGTTCTTTGTGCAGCACTGGCCAGGTCTAGGAGAAGTGGATCCACAGATCACTCTTTGGGAGAGATCTCAGAAGAGGCCGAGAAGCTCATTGATATATCAGAGGATTCAGCTAGGCTTAAAAGTTTACTTTACAGAGGCGGATCTCTCAGAATTACTGGGTTCCAAGGAGCTGTGTCAGATCTTGCAGAAGGGGGTCTGCTAATTGTACAGGCCATTCGAGGAGAAAGAGTACCCAACTTAAGGTTATCAATAGGACAAGAAGAGGTCAAGACAGCTTTCAGGAATGATCCGGAGGTGTCCGGCATGATTGGATGAATAATGACTATAGAAAAAGCTCATTATACTTAGAAAAAAAATAATTAAAAAAAACAAAACACTTTGGGAGTGCTTCTATGACCACTCCTGGTATATCAACAAAGGTTCGCCAGGCTGGGTGAACTCTGGTATTGTTAGCTTCAGCTCGAATGCTTTTGATAAAACAATCTTGAAGATCTTTTGCACGTTGATTAGCTCACTGGCTGAGCAAAAGATCAAACTTGCTTTCATAGCTTTGGCATACTTCTTTGCCTGCTTAGAGATCTCCTCAATTTCTTGTTCTGGCATAGTTGTGAAGACGTCATATTTGGTACCCACCAAAAACGGAATAGCGTTCTTATTGAAACCTCTCGCTTGTCTATACCATTCTCTGATTGAGTTCAGCGTTGACTTTCGAGTCAGATCAAACATAAATAAAAGTGCAATAGCATCATTGCAAACCAGGGGAAGCATATTCAAAAACTCTCTCTGTCCGCCAAGATCCCAGATAGTGAATGTGATTCCAGTGTTCTTGACGTTTATCTGCTTTTCCATAAAATTTACGCCCAAAGTCTGAATGTAGTCGTCGTCAAATGATCCCTCCACATATCTGACCATAAGCGATGTTTTCCCAATCTGCGCATCACCAATCATACCCACCTTGAGAGAGACACTAGATCAGTTAGACAGGTCTGTGAACAAGTATAAACAAAAAAGCTATATAAAAAATTTCATACCCTCTTGGTTTGGCTGGTTCAAGGTCCACGGGCTTGCCGGTACCTGAGTCTGCTTGAGCTGTGTTTGGCATGCTGAATGAGAAGAGCTACAACAAATTTTTTTTTCTTAAGGGTATAGAGAAACTGTAAGCTCTGTACGCTGAGAGCCGAGAATCAACTTTAACTGGTCGTTCTCTAGGAACCAAACAGTATAATTTCTAAGCAAATATCCTGGCTTGGACTTTCAATGTTTTGGTTTAGAAAGTAAATCGCTATATATATATATATACGCGTAGGAGTTTGTTTATGTTGGTTTTTTGTGACAAAGCTTATTATTTTTCAGTTAATTTTGTGACGCAACGCCTAACGCGCGACGGCTGTTACTAAGCACGATTACAGCTATAGCTGTTACTTATAGTCTCCAGCCAAGAGGCCTTGTTCGGTATCAGCACAGTTGTATATACGTATCTGAGGTTAAAGGTTCTGCGTAATTCCTGGAAGGATTCCAAACTAGCGTTGAGCTGAATGAAGAGATAGCTTGTTGGTGAGAAAAGAAGAGGGCTTCAGTTGTTAACACATAAGTTGCCCAGATAAGTATCTGATATGTCCAAGTATCAGAGCCCAACTCAAGCAGGAACTCAAGAGGATGCATCCAATGGGTCTTCTGCTCATGTATTACCACCAGAGGAAGCAGCACCTACAGAGGATCCCCCACCATATACCCTTGAAGCGTCTGATGGAAATGTGACTCTGATTCATGCTACAGGAAGATTTGCCCAACAGCAACCTGGCAATCCAGGAGCGGCGCCGCAGATACCTTCGAGGCCTTCGCCGTCTTCAGCACAGACACATGCACAAGCACACGCACAAGCACATGCAGGAGGATACCCCGGTCATAGCAGGCCAACTTTTGGAGGAGCACCTGCAACAGCCGCAACGCAGCCATCTCAGCAGACATATAACCCGCCGCCACAATCACAGTATTCTAGCTACAGTCGTCCACCCCAGGGAGCCCCGCCACAAGTTGGAACCCAAGCAGACAATAGACCATATCCGTATCCACCAGGTTACTATTGTAGAAAATGCGACAACACCGGTCGTCGGTTAAAGGACGGGAAGCTTTGTAAGGTGTGCTACTCAATGTTCGCGCATCAGTCCAACAATGTCCAGTACTTGCCACCTGATCCTCTTTCTGACTGGGGCAGCTTTGGTGGCATAATGAACTCATTTTTTGGTGGCCCAACGACCTCATCTGTGAGACCTGGTGGACTCTGGGTCAGTCCTGGCGACCCGAGAATCGGGGGAAGCTTGTGTCTCAATTGTAACGGAAGAGGTAGGGTATCAGATCTTTTTGGCAGTAATCTGTGCCCTACGTGTAGAGGTGTTGGGAGATTACTACGGTAGAGAGTGTGAGAGTGTTGGTTGGAATTTCATTGAAAAAAAACAAACCTATATGCTCTGGCAAATATATATTTATTTTAGAATCATGTCTATGATATCAAAAAAGACAGATCTGGTAGACGTTTGATTATACTTTCGAGGATTTCGTCGTCTGTTTTCTTGATGCTTGATTTTGAAGGTTCCAGTGGTCCCAGTTTGGCTCGGGACGGAGAGTTCAATGCCGGAGAACTAATTCTGGGTGAATTCTGTGGCGGAGAGCTCAGCCTGGGAGAGCTCATCTTGGGAGAGCCAACCACCGGAGAATTGTGTGCGGACTGGGGCGTCAAGGCAATGCTAAAATTACTGGCCTGCGATGCTGGTGAGCTTAAGGTGGGTGACATTGGTATGTCAGTGTTCAAAAAGCTGAGAGTTTTATGCTTCGAAGTGCTGGTTTTGGGAGGAATGGTAGCTGTGGAGAGTTGCAGGCTATATGGCACTGTTTCCTCATATGAAGACTCTGGAGTGTCAACTTTTGAAACCTTGGAAATCGAAGCTTTAGATTTTTTGGTCGTCAGTGACTCGACAGGGTATGAATTTCCACTTGTAGTGCTTCTAATTTCTGAGTGCACTGCAGGTGATGGCCCCTTCTCAGTTTGACTTTTAATATCGCCCGAACTAGCATGTGACTGCGGGAAATCTTTTGGCGCCTCGCTACTTTTTTGAACTGGCGTTTTCGAAGCAGCCTCTGGTATTGAAGAATGCAAAGGTTTGTTAGGTGCCACCAATGAACTGCCGGTAGGCAGTGTTTTTGGCCCAACAACTGGAAAAGGCTCGGAAGCCTGGGCTTGCTCTATCCCAGGCTGCATAGTGGATGCAAGCTCCGGTGTAGAAGATCTCGAGAGCCCACTTGGAGTTATTGGAGAAGAAACGGGACTTGAAGGTGATCCCTGGCGAACTCTTCTACGGGCGTTTCTCCAATTCAAAATTGAATTTGTTCTTTTCACCTTGTATTCATCTTTTTTCCATTCAAATAGAATACTCTGAACTTCTGTTCTAATTACAGAGTTAGTGCTCATTTTCAGGTATGGCTCGGGATGATCTTGACCTGTAAACCTTCTTGTAGGTTGAAGTAGCTCGTTGAATAGCAATCTTGTAGAGCGCAACTTTTTATTCTCTTTCCCGGGAGCATTGATGTCCAACAAAGATGTTTCAGTGAAAGGTTGGGTCTCACCTTCTGCACCTTTGGAGGGCTCAAACAGCTGTGAGATAAGTTCAGATGCAGGAGTCTTAAACATTGGTTCTTCAGTAGATATGAACTCTTCAAAGTCAGAATCCGATTCCGACCCTGTTTCCGGCTTCAATTTTTCAACCTTCTCTTCGGATATAACCTTTTCTGGGGTATCAAACTCCACGTTTGGGTCCTTATCCAGCTTTAATTCTGACTGCTTTTCTGAATTTGCTTCAGTTTCTTCTTCTTCTGAATTCTCTTCAATCTTTTGTTCTTCAGACCCTGGCTCTGTTTCTGTCACCAGCTTTTCTTCTAAATTTGGCTCGGATATTTCTTTGGGCTCGCCTGCCACAGACAATCCAGGAGCTACGCCCTCTAAGTTCACAGAATAAGGACCTAAATTGGAACTTTCGGAAGAACCACCGTTTGAGATATGCTCTACTTGGGTATTTTCCGCGGCCGGGTCTTCTAGAGCGCTCTGATCCTGAAGTTCTTGTTCTCCTGAAGCATCCATGTCTTTAGAGTCATAATCATTGACAGGGCCTGTTGCCTCAAAGGATCCCTCTCCGTGCAAAACATGGTCCTCGTGATCCTTGTGATCTATATAACTCTCCGGTTCCTGCTGCCATTCAGCTTCTTTTGGGGTTTCTGTACTTCCATCTTTTGACCAGGCAGAAGATGTCAGAATCAGATCCGGATCTTCGAAGTTGGTTTCCTCAGTGATCCAACTGGTAGCCATTTATATACACAAGGACTAAGTTAACATCACTTGTTGTGCTGCTAGTCCAAGGGAATGATCCTTTTCAATGCTCTTGCTGATAAAACGTGCCAGTAAGTATCTGTAATATAAGAATATATTTCATGCTCCGGAAGTAGTAGTATAGCGCTCAAATTGAAGATATGCTTGAGAATACACCTGTAGTATAGTCACGTGAATCAGCTAGCTAAAATGGTTAAACCCGACGCTGATCTCTGAAATTTTCACATGAGCCTTAAAAGTTTAAACGACGTTATATATATATAAGAGAGATCTATGACAAAATAAAGCTTTATAAGCTAAACGAGAAAGGCTTGTGTTGGAGACAAGTCCCTGTCCGTTACATTTGAAAATTTGTCACATACCTAGAGCTTCTTCTCTTCAATCTTTGTTCTTTCTAAAATGAGTGAGGAACCAGCCAAAAATCAGGAGAACCAGATTTCTCAACCTACGCCTAGAGCCCCCAGGACAAGTGTTTCTCATGCTCCCTACGATTACCCAAAGTACTTTGAGCATTTGACTCAGCTCGAGCAAAGACCCAGTTCTCCCTATAGCAATCCTGCTGTTGACTACGATGGGCTATCGTGGCCAAGCATAGGAGCAAGACAGAGGCTAGAGTCGACAGAGGAGGAGAGAGAGGCTAGAGAGCAGAGAATTGCTGCTGCGGTGAGGACGTTGCTTATTGAGCTCGGTGAAGACTCTGATAGAGCGGGACTCTTGGAAACACCTGAAAGGTATGCTCGAGCTATGCTGTTCTTCACCAAGGGCTACGAAGATAACGTGAAAGATGTAATCAAGAGAGCGGTATTCGAAGAAGACCATGACGAGATGGTGATAGTGAAGGACATTGACATTTTCAGCTTGTGTGAGCATCATTTAGTTCCATTCTACGGGAAAATACATATAGGATACCTACCAAACTCACGGGTTCTCGGGCTTTCAAAACTCGCTAGACTCGCTGAGATGTTTTCGAGAAGACTGCAAGTTCAAGAGAGACTGACAAAGCAAGTGGCTATGGCTTTATGGGAAATTCTACAACCTCAGGGAGTTGGCGTGGTTGTTGAATGCTCTCACATGTGCATGGTCATGCGGGGAGTTCAGAAGCCAGGAAGTAGCACAGTTACAAGCTGCATGCTAGGCGCATTCAGGGAGAGGCAAAAGACACGAGAAGAGTTTTTGTCGCTACTGAGAAGGTGACGCATTTTTCTTGTAAACATATATATATATATATATATGTGTATTTTAGCTATAGTTTATTGCCTTTTGCTGGGTTAATTTTTTTTTTTGTTTCATTCACTGACATCTATGATCAAAGACAGTTTTCAAGATTTTTGTATATATAGCTTTACGATCAGCCTGTGTACAAAGTTCAAGCAATGATTATAGAGTTCCCCGGCCACAAGCAGAAGGCGCTGCTTACGCTCTACAAAGAAGTGAGCAATGCTGGGATTTTGAAAGAAGAGCTTCTTTCAGGAAATCCTGAGTTTGAGTATGCATTTATCACGGCGGACACGGTAGTTGTGCTTGATCAGCTAAAAGCTGCTATTTTTCGAGCTATTTACGATACTGAGGCTGGGACGAAAAGAACTAGAAATATACATTCGGAGGCAGTCTTTTGCATGTCTCCAACTAGCAATATAGTTGACGCATTAAGAAGGTTTGGAATTCAGGAAAGTACCAAGGCTCTGTATGCAGTCAAGATTGCAGACAGCTTAGATCAATTAGAAAGATCCCACCAGTTCCTAGAAAAGCATGTTGATGGCATAGAAGTTTGTACAATTGATGACGCCACAATCGCTGAATACTCAGATGACAGTGTTGTCAAGAAAAATTACAAGTCGGTCTCTAATGATTACAATAAACTGGTCTCCAGTGGAGCTTTAATGGGAGCTATTGCGCTAAGAGGCTTTTAATGCACTGGGTGTCGTCGTTTCAGAATGCTGTTGAGCCTTTTCGCTTTGCACGTCGCACCCAATGCCAAAAAATGCTTGTATTAGTGCTTGCTTATATGCTCCCTTGAGCGAAAATCCTGCAGCAGTGTACTGGTAGTCATCCTTGATGCCGTTCATTAATGGGTCGTAATAATCATCTTGGACAGTGAATAAATAATCTTTTTGGCGGTCTCCATTGAAAGGAGTGAAAGGAGTCGCATTTCCTTCTTGCGACCTCAGAGCTGCGACCCTCGTCGTGCCAAACGAGGATCTGACTTTTTGTTCCAGCTCTCTTCTTCTTGCCCGAGCTCGTTCTTCAATTTTCTTGCTTGCCCTCTTCATGATAACATCAGCGTCACCTTCAGAACTTGCCAGCTCTCTCAGAACGTCCTTTTCGGCTTGCTTTCTGAACTGCTTTTCGTCTTCATTTGCCTCCAGCTCTAATAATGCGTTTCTTCTCCTTCTACCCGCTTCCAGTTTTTCAAGTTCCTGGATTTGCTCCTCCTCTTGTTTCTGCCGCAGGGAATTGGCCAAGATAGCATTTCTATTAGTTTGTTCATATTCATGTAATTTAGCTTCAGTTTCCTCAACATCAATGTGGTTGACCAAGTTAAACACAAAGACCTCAATCTCTTCTAGGTAGTTGTTGTACGACTTGAGGTCATCAAAGTCCTCCTGCCTTTTATTAAAAAGCTTATTGACCCGCTGGCGAATGTCTACCTCCCGCTCAACCTTAATATCCTCAAACATCTGTGACTTGAACTTGTTTTTTCTCAGTGTTTTGCCGCATCCAGGGTATGGGCATAAGCTGGGGCCTAGAGAAAAGATCCGGTCAACGCAACTCTCGCACATCTTATGATAACATTCCGGGTTCACAAGAAACTTCATATCAGGGTTTAAGTACCTAGAAGACTTGCAAATAGGGCACATGTCCCCATCTACCGAGGAGTTGTTGGCGGCGGCGGCCATTTTGCTTAGTGGCGTGTGGGTACAGCAGGCTGTATAGCTGATGTGCTCGAGGGGTGCTTATAAGTTTGTGATTTTGTATATATATAGTGTGTGTTTTGTAAGCACACCAACTTTTATGTCGAGCGCTCTTTTGCAATTTATAGCTATCAAGTACTCAGCAGAGCTACACCGTTTTGCTGGCTAGCTGGTACACTACTAGCTTTTGAGCAAGTTCATGAACGAGGAACTACCGACCGAGAAAAATGGCGGGCAAGCTAGAAGAGTAGTAGACCTATGTGGTAAAGTTCTTGTCCCCACAGTCATGCTGGGCCTTTGTGGATATGGCATTTACGCTTACTGCTACAAGTATTGTTGGCAGATAGTGCCTCGAAGAAGCTCTGCTATTGTCATGATTGTGCTATTTTCTTTATTTGTGGCTTTCCTAATATTCACATGGGCATCAGTTGTGGTGTACGGTCCTGGAAAAGTTGAGCCAGAAGTCGACACGGAAAATTTACCAGAAGTCTTTCTCTGTGACCCACAGGGGTATCGCAAATGGTGTTCTACGTGTCAATCAATAAAGCCAGATAGAGCCCATCATTCTATGCAACTGGGTCGTTGTATACCACGGATGGACCATCATTGTTTTTTCTTGAATGCCACTATCGGAGCCGATAACTTCAAACTATTTATTCAGCTGCTTGTCTACTTTTTCTTGATTTTGATATACGTGCTAATAACCCTACTGATATATGGTCACAGGGGCCGTATTTCGGGCCATTTGATTGCATTATACATCATTGCTGGGATCTGGTCCTTACTGATGTCGGGATTTCTGGGCGTACACGTTAGATACATCCTGGGAGATATCACCACAATTGAGCATATGGATCTGGGCAGGAAGAACTACCCAATCTACAACTTTGCATTCGAAGGAAAGCGAGTGGTTAGTAGACTATGGAGGGAGGATATATACCCTTTGGGACCTTACAGTGAAGGCAGGTTTGGTAACTTCAAAAAGCTGCTCGGTGACTCGCCAATAATGTGGTTCTTACCTATACCCATGAAAGGTCGACAAGACCGCTTTAATCAGAACCTGCTGGACAAAATGAAAGCAAGATTTGTCAACGGTGAAGAGGGTTATTACGCGTTTTCTCAAGGTGCTGTTACACATGACAAGCTAGAACCTGTTCCGCAGACTGTTTCTGCTCATAACACCTGATTTGAAGGGGCTCTTTCCACTGCCTACTATGTATATATATTTCTTGTTTAGTAACGAATTTATGACTTTGAAACTCTTTGCTCCTTTTCAAGGGTTATTCTACATTGTTGTGCACAGGGTAAATTGAGATCATATATGAATAATTGTCGAATCTGTGGAGAGTCAATTGAAGGCACTTCGATCGCTTGTGAATCATGATTGCAGTATTAATATACGCGCTCATTGAACCTCCAGCAACAAGATCTTAACTGAAACCGAGCAGAGAGTCTCTCAGACTTAGGACCCCTGCGACATAAGAGGAACTCGCATTTGAAGTCAAATTCTTGAAGGCTATGAAAATATAAGCTTGCCGTTAGCAATGACCACTTCTGAAACTGACAGCAGCCCGAATGCTCCAGTAAGCCAGACCAAAGCTGATACGAGGCTAGTGTTTCGACTACTGCCCCCATCTTTGACCGCTGAAGAGTTTTATTCCTTGGTACCTATACTTTACAACAAGGAATACTGTAGCAAGACTTATTATGTTCAGGGGAAGGAGTACTCAAAACCAAGTAAGGAATCACTGCATTCTAGGGCGTATGCAACGTTCGTAGACCAAGCTAAAATGAACCAGTTTCATAGGGAGTTCAGCGTTAAATTGCAACAAGAGTTTCAAAGGAAGAATATAATTGAGCTTGCACCACTTCAAGATGATTATGATACTGGTACTAAAAAGCCAAACCCATTAGCAGGGACCATCAACAAAGATTCGCATTTCGAGGCCTTCATCGCTCGAATGTCTGATCCAGAGCTCCCCGAGGTCAAGTTGGAGGGACCTAAAGATGCTCGATCAAAGACAAGTGAACAGGGCTTGAAGGGTAAACTCAAGGCAGTAGAAAAACAAGGGAAGAAACCAGCAAAGGAGAACAGGGACATGAAGTCAGAAAAAGCCAAAGCAGAAAAGTCAGAGAATAAGGCCTCAAAAGCAGAATCAGAGTCAAGAAAGGGAGGAAGAGATTCAAAGAAAGCGACTTCAGAGAAAGCAGGGCCAGTTTCTCAAGCATCGGGCACCAAACCAGCCAAGTCGAGGAGTACATCAAGTGCAAACACAAGTAGAGCACCGTCTAAAGATGGCGGTCCTAACGAAACACCAAGGGGCTCCGCTAAAGAATCTACTGAAGAAACAGCTGAGAACTCAGAAAAGTCTAGGAAGAAAAGGAAACCTCGAAAGACCGGAACCGAGAAAGCTGAAACTGGTCCTGCTACCTCAAGTCAAGAAAACGCAGATAAAGAACGAGCCTTATCAGATATACCAAAGAAGCCTAAGGCCAGGAAATCAAAGACATCTGAGGGAGCTAAAAAGAAGACCGAACAATCAAGTGAGTCGCGTGAAAGACCGGATGGCGGAGTCTCCAAGGAAACGGGTAAAGAACAATCCAAAGACCAAGCCAACAAGAGGCCTAGAGGAGGTAAGCCGAAAGAGAAACCAAATGCTCCTAAGGGACCACAGAAAGACAGCTCACAGAAGAACTCCGGTAATGCAACACAACCAGGGCCAAGCTCTCAAGACAGTTCCAAGACCACTAAACCGCCCAATGCACCCAGAGGCCCTAGAGTGCGATCAAAACGCAAACTCGAGACTCCACCTCCAGCTAGCACTCCAAGTTCGTCCAATAATTCAACTACGTGAACTGGAATATCGGCCACACTTTGATTTAGAGTACTATAGCAATTGTTACTGTTCAATAGATAGACTATTTGATATTTTAACCTATAAAATTTTAAAAATTTTTAACGCTTTAAAATGCTTCTGGTTCGCTCTCATCAATATCGCTCGTAATTTTTCAATTTTTCATTAATGCGATCGGAGAGACTTGAAATTTCCAAAGGATTTTTTTTTTCCTACTTCAGGATCTTTATGAACGGCGACCCTGACGTTGCAGTATCTTCAAATGTCTGCTTACGCTGCTTCAAGGCTGCTCAGAACACAGACTAGGATTCAATTGGGGAGTCTTGTTTCAGCTCGCATAGGCTCTTTTGCAGCTGCTCAAACTTGTAGAAGGGCTTTCTTAAGCACTGCTAGACGGAGCCAAAGTGAAAGATCACGCTCCAATAATACCCTAGAACACAATGATATAGAAAACACAGAGACAGAAGAAACCTTGCCGTGGTATTTGAGGGACGAAAACAGCAAACTAGAGGATTTGAGTCTTATTCAACTAAACGAACCTTTACCAGAGTTTCCTCCAGATTCTCCACAAGAGTTAATTGCAGTCTCTAAATATCTGATTGACGAGCTAGGCCTAGGCAAATTGAACATTGTTGATTTTCGTGATGGTTTATGTACTTCAGGATTCGGACCAAATACCATTATGATTGTGAGCTCAGCAAAAACTGATAAGCATGCTAGACGTGCAGGTATGATTCTACAGAGGTGGCTCAAAAACGAGTATGGAGTTACATGTTCGACTGAAGGGCTATTGACTACAAATTTTCTGAGAGTGCATAACAGAAGATTGAAAAAACGAGCGAGAAAGATTGCTGGTAGAGCAGCAATGGGTTATGAAGACGAGGACGACTTTTCCGCAATGATTCGTAAAGGTACTAAATCAGATGAGTGGATTTTAGTAGATACAGGCATCAAGGGGATTTACGTGCACGTTTTCACAACCGAAAAGAGGGATGCTGTTCAAATAGAGGAGCTATGGGAGAAGGAGCGGATAAAGGAGTCAGAACGTATAGAAAAGCTTGTCAGTGAAGGTTCAGTCATAAAAGAGAAACGATCCTTTGCTGCTAGATTTAGCAATGGATACGTAACTCCGGGCACAAGGAAATATAGCACAACGACATCACAGCCCAAAGACAATAGCTTGGAACTGACTCCAAATCATATCCTGTATCAACAGCTGAAGGAGTTTTCGTTGGAGGGCAAGTATAAAGAAGCTATGAACATTGCAGGAAAAATGGATAACCTCGACAGCGAAAAGGATTGGAGGAGCGATGTATTAAAAGCACACATTAATTATTTAAGTATCTGGGAAAAAAAGTTCCAACAGTCCAAGGGTAAACTTCCATGGAATCAGGATGTGGTTAATTCAATGGTCATTGCATTTCCCGTTGAGCCATCCCCATTGCATTTGCGACTGCGGCTTATTTTTCTGCAGCGTTATCATCTTTTAAACCCGGACCAATACACTTTGGATGACATTATCGAGCATGCGATATACCAACAAGCTTCAGGCGAAGTTCTACAAGACTGGGATATTGAACTACTAGTTACTACCGTTGCATACTCCAGCCAATGGGACGCATACTCAACACTGACAAGCAGACCTCATAGTAAGCGACATGTGGGAGGTATCTCCCCTATGAACTTAGTTAACCGCAAACTGAAGTTGATTGACAAGATTTACAGACTGGCGTTTTTACCTCAGGGTAAATATTTGTCAGTTAATGAAAACCTGGTGGCATTACTATACCGAGTTTATTTTGCACCTTCAGAGTCCGCATTCACTGCAGCTCAAGCATTAGAAGACCCTAGCAGCGACTCAAACCAGGTGAGATCATACGTGGATATCAGAGCCCTCAATTCCTTGTCGCTTATCGATACTTCTAAGTGCTCCAAATCTATGCTAGTGTTGATACTCGCCAGCTTGGCTAATGCTCAGATCTGGACAAAGTTCTGGAGCATCTGGCAACAGGTTTCACTCGAGTCTGAACTTGACCCTGAACTGATAGCCATAACGGTTGCAATTGTGGTAAAATCTGGCGACAAGCAGCAGATTGAAATAGTACTCAATGGGATAGTGCCAGAATTGATCTTACCTGAGCCGAGCTTGGTTTCCCCGGAGCTTATCAGAGCTCTTGACGAAGCATTGCTTGTAGCCGACCCATTCGAAGGAGCATATCAGAACATTAGAGCGTTTTTATCCAGGAGCCGAAGTATGTAAACTGTAAATATATATATAATATTAATATTCTTGGTTCTTCTTGAGTAGTTTAATTAAGGTTCAGCTGGTGAAGCACTAATTGTTCCTGGGCACTGACGATCATTTGATGCTTGGTCTCATTTTGTCGATCGTGGAACCTTTAAATACTTTTCAGCTGACCTTGTTTAAAATAAGAAAAAAATAAGCTTAAAAATATAAGGATACCGGGCTTAATTACTGGAATATGAGCTCTTCAGCCGCGACTGCTAACCAAAGCCGGGATGGTCCATTTGAATACAACCATTCTGTCGACCAGGAGTACAAGCGGTTGAGAGAGCTTGCTGAAGCCGAGCATAAACGCAAACAGGAGTGTTCTCAAAAGTCTCAGGCATGTTATCAGAAGGGCGATGGAGAAGGAGCCCACCAGCTTTCAGAACAGGCGAAGGAACATGAGAGAAAAATGGAGAACTACAACAAGCAAGCTGTTGACTACGTTTTCCGAGCAAACAACGTCGATTCCAAAGCAGATGAAATTGACTTGCACGGCCTCTATGTTAAGGAAGCTATTCAAGTTTTGGAAACCAGATTTGCTGCATGCAAAGCGAGGAACGAAACTCACTTGGACGTCATTGTTGGCAAGGGTATTCATTCCAAAGATGGAATTGCTAAGTTGAGACCTGCAGTAGAAGAAGTTTGCCGAAGAGATGGGTATCGTTTTGCTCAAAGCCGACAGAACGCAGGTGTGCTGGTTGTGGATCTGACTACTGCTGGCGGTGAAGTTCCTATTGACCACCTCACCAATCTTCCCAATAAAGTCAATGCACACCAAGGTTATAACCAACAAGGATACAACCAACAAGGATACAACCAGCAAGGATACAACCAGCAAGGATACAACCAGGAAGGATACAACCAGCAAGGGTACCAACCCAATTACCCGCAGAATGGGGGTGCCAACCAGTACTACCAGCAGAACAATGCTCAAGGCTATAACACCCAACAGTACCATCAACAGCAACAGCAGTACAGCAATAACAATAACAACAGCAGTAGCAATAACACCAGCTGCGGAGGTATCAACCTCAACAATCCCATGGTCAAGAACGTTCTTTGTGGAATTTTTAGAATATTTATGCGTAAAATGTAATCATGTTAGCCCGTTTTTTTCCCAATTCTTAATGACAAATTCAATGAACATTTCCCTTATCCGTGAGAGCTCAACTGGTTTCATTTTGTTCAGTGAGATGAAATTCCGTCTCACGCGATTCATTTCTGCTATACTGGTCATAAAAGGCAGATCAATCTCGTAACCCAGAATTGTGGCTCTGGAACCGGGTGATTCTTTGAATTTCTGCATTATTTCATTGACAACTTGCAAAGTCATTGAGTCTAGTTCACTCAAGTAGTTAGAGGCTGTGGCAGGTTTGAGAACTGTGGCTTGGTTTGGTGGCTTTGGCTTTTTGTTGATCAGTACATCCCATATCTCTTCTGTAGGAAGCTCTTCGTCCATATATGCAATGCCAAATAATGGCGAGTCCCACCGCGACATAGGGTTAGGTTCCTCATACCGAAAAACAAGTGCATCAAATAAATCATCTGCCCACTTTTCTTCTGGAGGCCGAGAGCTGTTCCAATTCGAGCACATCTCTTTCGGTGCACCAATGTACAAAACACATGAATTGGTTGATAGTGATTTAGCCTCGCAGAACAGTTGGTATCTGAAACCTTTGATATAGGTTAAGTTGTCCAGAATGACAATGGTGTTTTTGTCCATTAATCTTTTGACAGCGGACATTTGTGCACCTCTGAGCGCCTTTTCAGTCTGTGCATTTCTATAATTCTCCTTAGGGATATTCAGAAGTTCATCGTTGACAATCTCGACCTTGTATGGAAGGTTTTCCAGCTCGCACTTGTGTTCAATATCCCTTTTCAGCTGCAAGGCTCTTGTGGTCTTTCCAGAGCTAGGATACCCTGTTATCATAACAAGTGGCATGGTTGATTTACGTTCTGTTCTTCAGCGTTAGGTAAAAAAAAACCGTTGCTCAGAAATTTTCCGATACAGTAGCTAGATCATATTACAGCAGATCTGAAAACATCAAATTGACATTTTCTTGGGATTTATTTTTACAAGAAGAAAGAAAAGAAACATTTATAAATATTATTAATGCAAATCTATGGAGAATATGCGCAGATAGAGATTACTGAAGAAGCTCGTCTCTGTAGTGCATCTGGATATTGATGAACTTGTCTCTTCTGAACTCCGTGTTCTTGGCCTTCTTCTGTTCTCTCCATACTTGTCTCTGCTCCTTTCGCAGAGCGGGATCCTGTGCACGAAGTATTTGGTTAGCTCTGTGATCAACAGCCAGAACCGTACTCTGACCTTCCTTGACGATAGTTGTTGGTCGGTATGATTGACGGTAGTATCTTTGTAATGAACGATGGCCAATTCTGACACCAGGTGCGAGCTCCAACTCATAAGACTCATTATCTAGAGCGCTGGAATCTTCGGCAGGTAACTCATCTTCGTCACCAGAGACATCTGAAGCATCCTCCCAATCGTCTTCATCAATATCTACGGAAGCGTCCACTCTCCTTGGGCGGTTGTCTCCATATGATGAACTAAAATCATAAAAGTCCGAGAGTTCCAGCTTCTGCACCTCGTGTTCGTAAGGAATTTTGACATGTTGTTTGGCTAACAAGTGCGCACGAACGCTGTCAATGTCTTTGCCTTGATAGTTGCACGATAAGCAACAGTTTCCGAGACCAACCTTCTCGCCCAAGTAAACAATCAAACCAGATAAATCAGTGAGATAGTCTTTCTCCGGGATGAACAACCCATACTTCTTTGACATGTACTCGACATTTTCTTCCACAGAATCAAAAGTCTTGTCATCCACAAAACAAACGTTAGGTGGAAAATGCACAGCACGAGCAATTTTCTTCTTATACTCGCGGTCAATTTTAGCTTCGTCGTCTAACTCGCCATCGTCACTGTGTGAATCTGGTACAACGTTCGAGTTTTGAGAGTCTTTGGCAGGATTTTCATTCACTGAGGTTGCATCTATATCACTTCTGCCATCGTCAAACTCTCCATCAGTTGAAATAAAATCATGCACAGGATCGCCCAGAGAAAAGCTTGAGCTTACAACACTACCAGGACTTCCGGGTCTATCAATTTCATCAGCAGAAGGCTTAAATCGCTGCTGCTGCTGTTGTTGTTGTCTTTGCTGTTCCCGTTTTAGGTTTTTCTCCTCACGTTTTTTATCCTTCTTGGTGACTTGCCTTTGGCCGGAACTTCTGCCACTTGACCCTCTTCCAGTACGAGCATCTGACAACTGTTGAGCCAGATTCTGCTGGTGAGTCTTTTCAGCAAAAAGCACAGAACTTATAGGAGGCAAATTTGCAACTCTACGCTTAAGGTTGTATCGATGCCATTCAGTTTTCATATGAAGCCTCTGCAAGCCGGCAGTAGGGAAAGCTAGCCCACAAGTGTTGCAGGTGAACGTATGCGTATCTTCATCTCCCTGGTTTGCGAAAGTAGCTGATATTAACTCCATTCTGTTTGAGTAATTCTTAAAATTTAAGGATATAATAAGTCTATTAATTTTGCTACGGAAAATTCTCATATATATATTTATAATGAGCACCTGCAAAGTGTGATTATATAATTTTTTTTTCACTCTGTGATAAACTAATTGTCATCATGACGAGCTGTGAGTAAGCAGGCTATTACGGGATTCATGATAACTGCATTACAGAGAACGAGCGCGTGACGCGTAAGAAGCTCACTTGATACTCTGTATGACGCAGTGTGCTCTGTGAGAGACATTGTCAGTTCTAGGAACGTCGAACCGCTCTGAAAGGAGACAATATGGACAGTTTCATGATTTTAATGAATAACTTTTACAACCCCAATGGTGGAATACAAGAAGAGAGCCTGGAGTTCAACACAATGGAGAACTTGAACTGGACTATAGATTAGCTGAATATTTCTTAGGGTAGCATCAACAGCGAGGTAGGTTTTTTTTTTTTTTGGCTTAGTTATTCAACAATTTCAGGTCCGACCAAGTTCCACGAAAGCTCAATGATAAAAGTCAATTTTGATTTTATATTAGTATACAGACAGGTTTTGCGTTTTGATTGATCCAAACTTTTCACATCCACTCATATCCGTATTGTTCATAACTTGAGCATCCTGTGCCAATAATTTATCGGTACTTGGTGAATCCAATGTCAGCAGCCTTTTCTCTGAAGGACTGTCTGCAGATCATAAGACCGTACTTTCTGATGACGGCGTTACGAGAACCAGTGACACGACTATAATGCTAGTTAGACAAAGAAAACCTTGTGCTCGAGACCTTGGGGGATAAATCATTGATACACATACCATTCACGGGAACCTTTTCCGAATCTTCTAGGGTGGGAGAACCAAACGTTTTCGTGAGCCATTTTGTAGTTATATGCTATAATGATGTTAGCTTCCAATGCTTCAAAAAATGCAGAGAGATTAGAACAAAGAGAGTCGTTGATTGTTCGAGGTTGAGTTCCAGAGTCTGCAAACCAAGTTGAGGTATCCTTCGACAAAATCCTTCTGTAACCTGCTTCTTTGAGTCGTGCGAACTGCCTCTTTTCAAACACAAACTTCTCTGCTAATCACAAACAGCTATTTTAATCCTCGTTCGAACATACGTTATCGTTGACTTTAAAAGTTTGAGTATAACTGTTAGTGGAAATTTTAGAGGTTTTGGGAGCTGTGTACTCTCCTCGATTCCATCGAAAAGAGTCGAAGGAGAGGAAGCATTTGTGACTGTTAGGGCTTTTAGCCCTAGTTCAAAATATGAGATCGGAAAATCAAATCTTTTTTCGGTTAATCTGCGCTTAAGTAAGCACATTGAACTAAAAAAAAAATTATCGAGAGAGATCTATAAGTGAAAAATTGAAGAAACCGTTATATAGGAGATATATATATATAGCTGGACCGAAATAGACCAGACAAAGATGGCTCATTCGCATAGGGCAACGCAGAAAAAGTCCCATAAAGCGTTCAAGACGAAGCATGCCAGTAAGGGTGCTTTGAAGGCCAAAAACAAGGGTAAAGTTGAGAAGGAAAGCAACGGCCAGAAGCTTAAGCATGAGTTGAGTAAGCAGGAGAGGAAGAATTTGGCAAACCAAGTCAAAGCGAGCAAAGTATCAGAGGTCGTTGAATCAAGGAAGTTGTTTGACGGCCGTCATGGTGCTCCAAAAGTTGTCACCATTGTACCATTATCAGCGGATATAGATCCCACTGTTGTCATTAATGCATTAAACGAATCCCTTGGACTTGAGAGTAGTGACAATATCCCAAACCCAGGATCTGTGACCGTGGAAGCAACTAGGTTCAAGCAAAAGTTGAGATATATCGTTCCAGGAAGGGACCTGGTGGAAATATTAGATGCAGCTAAAGTTGCAGATTTCATTTTATTTATTCTGTCTGCTAATACTGAAGTGGATGGGTTTGGAGAAACGTGCATCAGATCAATTGAGTCTCAAGGTGTTTCAGACGTTATTCCTTTGATATATGGACTGGAGCAGATTGAAAGCAAAAAAGAACAGGGCGATGTAAGGCAGTCATTGCTGAGTTTCTTCAGCCATTTCTTCCCTACTGCAGATAAGATATATTTTCCTGGAGTGCCTGCCGAGACTTCTAATGTTACCAGAATGATTTGCGCAAGGTACCCGCGTGGTATCAGCTGGAGGGATCAAAGATCATATATTCTTGCGGATAATGTTTCTTTTGATTTAAACACAAATACGGTGGCTGTTGAGGGAGTAGTCAGAGGATCAGGACTAAATCCAAACAGATTAATGCATATACCAGGATTCGGAGATTTCCAAATTGACAGAATTGACAATGTCAGCTCACAAGTAACAAAAAGTCAAGATGCGGAAAGCGTCGTACGACCATCGGACCCGGACTCTTTGGAGGAGCTAGCTAATGATGACATTGCAATGAGTGACGAGGATGACTTTGAACCAGAAGAACAGCTAGGAGTTAGAATGGAAGGCTACACATATTTCAAAGGCGACGACCCTGTGAACTACGAGCTACCAGATGACGAGGATAAAGAAGATTACCAAAGACCTTTGCCTAAAGGTTTATCTGAATACCAAGCATCGTGGTTAGTTGATGATGCAGACGAGGGAGAAGAATACAATGACGAAGACGCCGAAGAAAATGAGCCGGAGGAAGACGACGACGACTCAATGGCAATAGACGATGAAGGTGATGATGCTACGAATTCTCCCAGAGTGACTTTTGCTGACACACAAAGCGAGTTTGGTGAGGGTGATCAGTACATGGAGCTTACTGCGGAGGAGGAAGATAAACAGCTCAAAGCTTTCAGAGATAGAGCTAAAGAGGATCTAGAGTTCCCGGATGAAATTGAACTTGATCCTAACGGGTCTGCGCGAGATAGACTAAGCAGATACCGAGGAGTGAAACATTTGCGAAGCTGCAAATGGGACGTGGAAGAGAAAGATCCACGAGCACCCAATACATGGAAACGACTACTCAGAATCTCCAATTTCAAGGGCACCACGAACAGGGTTCGAAATCTTGAAGCCGTTGCTGAGAGACTTCCTGCTGGGACTAAAGTGGTGGTGTATCTACGGGCACCCGCTGAAGTAGCCAACTCGTTCTCCCCACAGAAGCCGTTTGCGTTGTTTAGTTTACTCCAATATGAGCACCAGCTATCTGTGGTTAATCTGAGCATCAATCTGGAAAGCGAGTATCCCGATGCATTGGCATCCAAGGACACTTTGCTTATGCAGTACGGACCCCGAAGGTACTACGTTAATCCTCTATATTCAGAGGGCACCAATTCACCCAACGGTGTCTACAAGTATAACAGATTCTTACAACCTGGAGGATCAGCCATAGCAACTGTGATTGCACCGGTATGTCTTGGTAGCAGTACTCCGGTACTTTATTTCAAACCTGCACGATCAGGTACAGGAGCGATATCGGCGGCGTCGAGCAGCAGCGGCCAATTGGAGTTGGTAGGGACTGGAAGTGTGGTCGACGCCAACTACCGAAGAATCCTGGCCAAGCGAGTGGTACTCACTGGTACCGTTCTCAAGATGCACAAGAGGATTGTGAATATCAGGTATATGTTTTTCAATGCAGAGGACGTCAACTGGTTCCGTCAGGTCCCACTATTTACCCGAAGCGGCCGCTCAGGAGTTATTAAACAGAGTCTGGGAACGCATGGCTACTACAAGGCTACTTTTGACGGCAAGCTCAATTCCCAAGATGCTATAGGTATGGCCTTGTACAAACGTGTATGGCCTAGACAGGCTCAAATAGCGTAATACCTCCACATGTTTAATATCATGATATTATTATTCTTCCTGAAACCAAGTAAAATCCCTCGAACTCAGAGAGCCGAGTTTGGGCCTAAACTCATTGATCGCCGATGAGCTTTTGACAATGCCGACTCCCAGGGAGGTAAGTAAGGCTAATAAGAATGCCAAGGATAATTGGGTAATTGAGGCGAAATAAGAACTAGAGCTGGAGTCTTTCAAGCAGCAGCAAATCCGGTGAGAACACTTGCCCAGCCTGAGCCGGTAAGCAAAAAAAAAAAAATCTTTTCAGCAGCTCAAAAAACCTTGTCTAAAGGCCGTTCACACTTAGCCGAGCCATATAGCCCACGTAGGTACCGCCTATGACTGGCCCCAACTATAGTATATACACAAAACTCGGGTTAAAAGCCTACGAGCATTATAAAATTTTTTTTTCTTTCTAATTTGGCTGCTTGCCTGCAAAACCTTGTTGAGACCTCGAGATCTCTCATTCGATCTTCCTGATCTGGAGCCTTTAAACTTCGTGCCGTTCGTAAGGCACCAAAAGGAGCTGACCAGCGACTTGTTTCGAACGCCTTTCCAGCGCCATACAAACATCGGAGGCAAGGATTGGAGGCAAGCGACAGAGAGAAACCACGGCTACGGTTATTGATTACTCTCATTGTATAAGCTCAAACTAAAAAAAGAAGCCAGCTCCATTTCTACCTGTGGGCTTTTTTTTTTTTTTTTTTTTTTGGTTAATCGAGCCTTGAAATCTTTAACATAGTCGAGACCTTAAGGCTCTTCTGAATTTTTTCTCAACTCTGTCTCTCTCTTGAACTCACTCTCTTGCATACACTACTTTTTTCTAGGTCGAACTAGGCTTTTGTTACAGTTTGGATAGAGTTTAGTTCAATAAACTTGTGAACCCAAAGTGTGCACTCATGCCTTACAAAGGGTTCCTCAGTGGTTGGAAAGGGAAATCTGATTCTGGGGCAAACCAGAGCTCGAACAGCGAAAGCAGTGAAGGTGCGAGACCTATACCTAACAACGGACCAGAAGCAGGTATCCCTTTTGCACCCTCGACGAGTCCAAATAATCAGAGGTCCGTGCAAAGATGGCCCACGAGCCCTCAACCTGACCATGCCAATGCCAGATCTGGTGCCTCAGTTTTCTCAGGCAAATCCTCAAGCACATACCAGTCGAGTTTATTTTCAAATATTGCAAAGAGCGTATCAACTGCAAACTCAAGCTTGCTTTCAAGAGGTCATGACGGGAAGTTGGGCCAAGCCAGTGGCAGTGCTATACTGGAAGAGGACGAGGGGGAGTCTTCCATGTCATCACGGTCTAGTGAAACTGGAAAACCAATGAAGATTCTTCGCCCAGAAGAGGTGAGCACAATGAGCGACGCAGCTCCTATATTTATTAGACAACAGCCCGAGCAACAGAGAACATACCAATCGACATGTTACATTGGAGGGAATAACAGAACCATGCCTGAGGTTCTCCTGAGCTCTTCTGCTGCTTTAGCGAGTATGGAGCTTATGGCTGGGTCTCCCGTCAGCAGGTCCTCTTTTTCCTCAGCGTCCTCTGTTCCTAGAGGATCTGTTCATGCCACACATCCAATTCCCTGTTCACCAGCTGCTGCTAACACTCAGTCTACCTCCAGCTCTGCACCACGACCCACAACTTTGAAATCAGAGCTGAAGAAGCTAGCGGATGATTTATATGCCATATTGGAACAAGTCAATGCTAAAACACTGGATGCTTCCAAGGGTGCTTTGGTTGTGAGCCAGTTCATCAGAGCAACTACATCCAGCCCAACGCTGGAAAATGTTATCCAAGGCCAGGTATCCCTGCATAGTGAGCCTTCAATTGGCCGCATTATCAAGGTTGTGTTACATTTCACAGACAATGAGCTTCGACAACCACAATTGCAGCATTCAAAAATTCACGTGCTAGGAGCACTTCATGACTTGGGAATCAAGCTCCATCTTTTAGAGGCGTCCAGGTACGGAACTGTACCGTATGCTAGTAACTTCGCTGTGGGCTCTATTCCTGACTTGCCTGAGCAGAGAATAGTAGAATCGATTATGAACACTATTGCCCACAGTGATTCAGGTGCAGTGATGGAACAGGAGGGAGCCTACATTGCCCCACTTTTGAGAGGTCTCTCCCCAGAGTTTTCGGTTTTATCTTTAGCATTTGGTTACCCAACTTTGGATACGCAACATTACGAAATGACAGCTTCATTAATGCAGATCTCGAAATCAGTCCACATCTTTTGTCAGAAGGATTCCATCAAAGCGTGCGCATCGGTACAAACTGCAATGAGTCCTTCACAAAGGCCTGTTGCACTTCCCAAGTTCAAACCTCCATACAGAGTTCCGCTAGATAAGCACGCGATACCCATGTCTATATCACTAGCAAGTGAAGGTGCTTCAATGATTAGTGGTACCTTGGGAGGTTATATTTATCCTAAAATCAGTCCTGACGATACCGAGTATGCAGATTACGCCAAAAGTACGTTTGCTTTGACTTGTGCACATGTATGCTTGACTGAGTCTGCTTCAGGTAATGAATACCCTAATGTCGTTGCTCCATCACCAGTTTTAATTGGACTTTTCACGAAGGCTTTGATAGCTCAGCGGAATAAATACCCCTCACAGTCACAAGAATATAAAGCTTACGACGAAGGTGCACAATCGCTTCACGAAGACTCTGTATCATCTTCCCTGGGACAAGTTGCTTGGGGTGAGAGAATAGTTTCTGACGGTGCCATTTCTGATATTGCCATAATCAAATGCAACCCAGATATGAAATGTCGAAACTACCTAGGAGATGATGTCAATTTCTCTGAGTTTGACCCGGCGTTATTGTTTGGTAACCTGCATGTCAAACGGGTTGTTCGACGACTAACTCCAGGAATGGAAGTGTTTAAATATGGAAGCACTTCCAAGTATACTGTGGGCAAGCTTAATGGCCCCAAAATTATTTATTGGGCTGATGGTAGAGTTCAATCCAGCGAATTTGTGGTTTCTTCTGATTCTCCAATGTTTGCTTCGGGCGGTGACTCTGGTGCATGGATTTTGCAGAAATCATCAGATGAAGAGCAAGGGTTTGATTCCGGCGCTGCTGACGGCTCCAATCGTGAAACTGCTCAGAAGCTTGTTGCTCCATCACTAGGAGTAGTGGGAATGCTTCACTCCTTTGATGGTGAACGTAAGGAATTGGGACTTTTCACACCAATGCACAACATCCTTGAGAGACTTCAATCAGTAACTGGAGTCAATTGGGGTGTAGTTGGGGTTCCTGATCCTGAAAAGAGTCAAGAACCGGCCGGAGGAAGCGATAGCAGCGATATGGACAATGGTGAATACAGCTCTGATGGCGACAAATGAAAAAAAAATAACGAATAACGATTTTAATATATTATTAACTATAAATAAGAATGCTGAATAAATTTGGGAATTGTCTCTACTTTTTGTTTCTAAAAGTCATGGTTTTCCCGCTAATTAGCTTTTTCATCTTTTTAGCGGGTCTTGGTCCACCTGATGTATCTTGGTAGGGATTGAAATCTGTGCTTTCTTTCTTTGAGTTCTTTCTCTTGACCGCTGGGGTTTTGGTGGATTTACCGAGAACAGATTGAGCAGATTTGAAATCAAACGGTTGAAAGTCCAAGTTGGCCTCTGTTGATTCGTCGGCTTTAGAGGTCTCTTGGGTTTCTTCTGCAACCGGCTCAGGTTCAGACTGCTCTGGCTCTGCAGCAGCCTCCACGGCATGTGCTTCTTCCTCGGGGGTTTCAGAAACCTCTTTGGACTCAGAATCTGCGTCTTTGTCTTTGCTCTTACCCTTGAGCAACTTCTTAGCTTTAGTAATCAGTTGTCTTTTGGCCTTTCGCCTTGCTTTAGCGTTCATGTTATTTTCGGCATCTTCCCAGTTGATACCTTTAGGATCCTTCTTTTTTCGCCTCAGCCCTGAGAACTCCTCCAAGGTCTCAAACAACGATTTCTTAGCCTCGGGTACCTTTTCCTCTTTCTTTTCTTCTTTCCTTTCTTCTTTCTTTTCTTCTTCCTTTTCCTCTTCTTTGCTTTCTATAATCTCTTCCGTAGCTTCTTCTTTTTCGCTCTCCTCATTGATCATACTGCCATCCTCTGCTTCCGGCTCTGCAGAATCATCATGCACATTATCTTCAATCACGTCTTGTTCCATCTCTTCATCTTCACCTTCGAATGGGATATTTACAGATAAGGTTAACTGAGCTTTGAGTGAAGGTTTCAAGGCAGCGTTTTGCTCAGTCTTAAAGAAGTTTTTCCCAAACAGAGTGGATACTGGGGTTTGCTTGTATCCAGTTTTCTTCTTTTTCTTGTCCTCCTCCAAGTTAAAAACCCCCCTTTGAAAATCACAGGCAGCCTTAAAAAGACTTTGGTAATTTTCTAAATCGCTTATAGCGCTTTGTGATTCTGGTATTGTCATCGTTGTTGCAACAGTTTCTCTATGCTTGTTATAAACCGCCTGATGATTCTTGATAGCAGCGGCCACAATATGTGAAACTTCGGTAGCAGCATTTTTGACATTGCCGTTACCACCAGCTAAAGAGATCACACCTTGGACAGTCGTAGGAGCCCGTTCAGCCAATGCCACCAATAAATGATTAGGTGCAATATATCGAGGACTCTCATCTAATCTGCGAGCAACTGAGTCTCTCCATTCATATAAAGCCGTCAAGATAGCTTCCTGTTCACTGCTAAGCCTTGATTTGATAATAAGATTTTCCAGTCCGTCCAAACTCTTGCCATATCCGTTTCTCTCGAACCTTTTAGATGCAACTTCTCGCGAAGACTCCAAGACAGAATCCAGTTTATTCTCCTCGATAAGCTTATTTCGCAAAATATCAAAGATGTACAACAAGAAATGTGTATCTGCTCGAGCATATGCCAGCATTTCTTCGGGTAAAGGCCGTATACGCCAATCAGCCAATTGATACTTCTTTGATGTTTTCACTTTTGCGAAATTCTCCAACAAAAATGCTAGCCCATTGCCTTGAAGTTGCAGTTGTTTGCATGCATAGTAAGTGTCAAACAATCCAACCACATATAGCCCGAAATCTCGTTGTAACCAGATAATATCCATAGCAGCTCCATGAAACACTTTGATTATTTTGTTATCAGCGAAAACCTCATTAAGGATATGCAACTCATCACGCAATACCAATGGGTCAACCACCCAGTCTTGGGTTCGACTGCTCACTTGCATGAGTGAAACCAAACCAATATAGGATCTGAAATCATGGTGTTCTAAATCAACAGCAATCACACTTTCCAGTTTCAATGCATCTTTCATGCTTTCTAGTTTTTCCACGGTATCTACAAAAATCGCGCTCGACGTTTTCCAGTCTTTGTACATGATGGGCTCCTGGATTTCCAGCTCTGGATATGGCTGGTTCTTGATTTCATACAAATATGGGTTGTCATGATATGCAGCGGTGGAGCTTGCATTATCCTCGGAATCCTGATTGACTGCATTGCTTTTCAGCGTAAGTGACTCTTCTAATGAAACCAATGCGTTTGGCTTTGATTTCAGTAGCGGCCGAAATGGAGAATCTCGCGTGTTGTCCACTTTCACTTTGAACTTGAGCTGGGGTTTTTCCATATGTTTAGAATGCTTGACCACAGATCCACTACCATTATCCTCAATAAGATTCTGTAGTTGCTCATTTTTGTTATTACTATCATTCCCTGCTGCTAAGCGCGCACCATGCTGTTGTTCTCTTTTATATTGATCCAGAGACACATCTACTTTCTCAAACAGCTCGTCCAAGACATTCCCGAGGCCTTTCCAGTTATCCTGAATGTCATCTAACCCTTGCAAATTGGTCACTTCGGAGTCACCAACCACATCCAAAAGCCGGTTTGTCAAGCCAAGTAGCCGACTTGCACAAGTATCAGTGGTTTCGGCCAGCCCACTATCTATAGTCTTGAAAAACGACACATCCTGACCAGCTACCTTATTAGCCGACCTCACGGTAGACACAACAGACCCAAAAAGAGGTTTATGCCGCTCTTCAAAAGAGTTTGCCATTGTGAAGTTAAAGTCTTAAATTTTTCAGACACCAAAAAAAAAAAAAAAAAAAAAAGAATTCAAATCAATTTTGATATCATCGCTGATAAATTTTTTTTGTTAGTGTAGCTACTAGTAGTATAGATATCGATCGAGTACTCTTAATCTAAATGCATGTACAATTATAACGTTTATAGAAAAGACGGTCAAAAAACTGCACCGCCTACAATAAATAATCTTTCTTCTTGTCTTTTAATCCAGGTGATTATGCTTCGGATTGACTGAGAAATGGCCTCCTTAGTGGTTGTTCCTGCCACGCAGTAAATCTCAAAAGTGGGGGTGATCCATACCAATGCGGTAGTATTATCACGCACGCTGTAGAAAGTCTTAATGTTGCCTTGCTTACTATGCACCACAGCTTGCAGTTGATGATATAGCATCATTAGTCTTTGTTTTGTGCCTGGCTCGTAGAAATGCGGCTCGAATGATGGCATAATGAATTGAACGTTGGATTTGGACTTGTAAAGGAAATGCTTGACTAGTGGTGCGGGAACATCTATTGTTCTGAATCTTCCCTTGGCAAGAGACTCCTCTATTGCCACAGAAAGCCCCTGTTTGCTCATTGCCTCCATGATTTTGATTCTTGCTTCGCGGAGCTCGAAGAACGCGTTGCGGTCCGGTGAGATCAACACTACTGCAGAGTCTTTACTGAAAAAGTTCACATATGCGTACAAAAACCCCGTAGAATTGAACTTGGGTAAGCAAATAGGTATCCAATGCTCACCGCCGTCCCTGAATGAAGTAGTGTTATACAGCATGCAAAACACCAAATACAGGTCTGGCGCATGAAGGCTATGTCTTCGTGGCCGTATCACGCTCACCAGTCTGGCATCTGATAAAACTAGCCCATATAGTAATGTAGGCGTGCGATTCTCAATGAGTACCTTATTGATATTCTCCCGGATAGATTTCCTCAACCGAAGACACTCTAGTGAGCCCAACATGACAGAAGGCGACCCAGCAGACATCTCCCTTGCCAGCGCATTCAGAAAAACCTCAGTGCCTCCCAAAAGCCCCCTCAGATCGAAATTCGGCCGTTCTTTAAAAACTTTGGTGATTTGGGATTTGGTCAAAGTAGAGAGAATCTGAGCATACAGGATATCCAGCTGTGTGCGTAATTGGCTCTCAGATTGATCTAGTCGGTCTACAGCCACCAATAGCAAGGGCCCCTCCGTGCTTATTACAAAGGTTGTTTTGCCAGACTTGAAACTTCGTAATGCTTCCTTGGGCTGAACTTCTTCGCCCTTTTTGTGAGATTCATTTGACTCTTCATCATCGGATTCCTCGAAATATGATACTATTGCTTGTATAATGCCCATATACCCGCTAATCATGTCATCTCTGCCATGCAACGAGAAAATCAGTTTACCGCCAGAAGATAATATAAAATAATGCTTGCCCTGTGACAAAAATGTTTCTATATCTGACTGGCTTCTCGGAGTGCCATCTCGTTCAATAGCCGGACCAATTTCCGGCAGCCCGTCTGTCCAGACTATCGAGTCACGAGCCATGGAGGGTGCGGGCGGCGGCAGTGGTGGCGACAACACCATTCTTCTGAAAGCAGTCTCTTCAGAGTTAAGCGAGCCCAGTCCAGGCGACCGTAATGAGCTATAATCATCGTCGTCGATATTAATATTGTTATTGTCTTCAGGTTCAGTTGGCTGAAATGCACCTGTTGGAGGGTTACTGCTATTATTCAAAACCTCAGCAAGTAAATCAGAAACATCTTCACCTGATCCAATGGTTAAAGTAGGTGCAGCATACCTGAAAGAACTCTCCCCGTCGTTATTATTCCCAATGTTACTGCGGTTGGTATCATCTTGTGTTGCCACATTGACATCTAGTGATAGCCCTAATGTGGGAGCTGCTTGTAATTCGTGTATACTGCTACTAGCAAGGAAAGACCTCCCATCATCGACTTCCTCTTCCTCGTTATTACTGCTATACTCAAGGGTCGTCGTTGCCTCCGTTTCGTCATTGATATAGTGCTCTTCAAGACTTAGACCATTAGTATCGTCCAACTCAGCTTCCGTTGACATTGTAAACAACAACCAACCATGTATAACCAGTCAAGTCTTTTGTGTTTCTATCAAGCCTAATTTTCAGTGAGTTACGCTCTCAAAGTTCATGTTGACATTGATCTGGACCGTTAATTGTATACAATATAAAATGCGGGAGTGACTTGACCTGATATCACTACAGCTTTTGATCGAACTGAATTTATATATATCGAGATCTCTTCACATTCTTTATTTTTTTTTTGATTTTTCACAATAACGACGACACAATACAGCATGAGCGTCCGATATAAGAGAACGTTCGTACCCTCAGTGGGAGGATTCGGTGAAGAGTTTGATGAAGCTGGTGGTATTGGCGATGAAATAGATACAGTTTCGCTGAGAGATGTTGCAGCAGTCAGATACGTGCGACACTACGAATGGTTAGATATCGCTTTGGGACGTGGAGTTTCTGGAACCGATGGAGACAACCTACCAAGAAACCCTACCATTATACCTGAAAGTGGATGGCCTACTACTGAAGAATTGAAGAAACGGCTGGTGGCTGTTGAAGAGGAGGTTGAGGTCTTGCAAGCGGAGAAGAGAAGGAGAAAGGAAGCAATTGCTGCTAACAATGAAGATATTTATGTGGAAAAATCCAACCAGGAAAAAATCATCAAAGCTGGAATCTCTGAATTAAGAAACGCCTTTGGCACAGTTAGTTCCAGCGATGAGTTGAAATCCTTGGAGCAGAAAGTAATCAGCCAGCTACGCGAAAATGCTGGAGGGGTTACTGTTATTGACAAGGACCGATTACGCAAAGTTAATGTCGACTTGGGATTGCCTCCTAGTGCCAGAGCTCCAACACCTCCACCAGCACCAAGTCCAAAACCAGAGGCGCTAGTACCTGCTGATACCGGCGTATCTGCGCCTTCCTCTCAAGCAGAAACTAAAGTAGAGGCTGATACTGTAATGGCAGATGCTCAACCATCGGGAGATTCCGCTGCTGATGACGCGGCTGCTAGTGGCGAGCAGAGTCAACAAACAGGTGCACATGAACAGCAGCCACTAGCTGGAGCCCAGCCCAAGGAAGAAGTGCAGTCGAGTGTAAAACTAGAATCACAGCCAGAGGTGCCATCAGAGCAGTCAATCCAGTCGTCAGTGCAGTCGTCAGTGGAGCCAGAAGTTCAAGCAGAAGCACAGCCAGCACAACCACTACAGTCAGAAACACAACCAGAAGCACAGTGGGTATACAAACCCGAAGATCAGTCAAATGCTCAACCGGAAACTCAGTCAGAAACACAAGTACCAGCACAGCCAACACCAAGCCAGGCACATGAGCAGCAGCAGCAGCAGCCTCAATCATCAGAGCAAACGCCTGTCTCAGGCCTTCAAGACGATGCTTCATTTGGTGGTCCATCGTTACTGGATAATGATAACGGAGAGTTTGACATGGATAGCGAAGCTTTAGCTGTTGCTGCAGATATGCAACAACAGTTCGATGATACATCTATGGAAGATCAATCAAAAGAGCTGTAAATCACGTCGAAAGTAGTTTCCGCTTCTTCTGTATAGATTAATAAAGGCTTTTTTTTAATTGATTCTATTAGATTCCAAAGTAACTATTAGAACATGCTTGTAAATAGAAAGAAAGGGCCTACGAATATGTGTAGCGCGAGCCGAGAAATGAGTGCGCTTATTGACCACTACAACTTTTATTGATTTCCTCTGCTTTGGGTTCACTATAAGCTCAAACTGCGATAATCATCCTGCAAGGTTGGGTGAGCTCTCTAACGTAGTTTAAGAAAGAAGATGGATATGTGCTTTTTTGTATCAGTGTCAGTAAAAGTTCTAAAAAAATCAGTCATTCTCCTTTGCTATTCTTATCTATTCTTATCTATTCTTTGCTATGCTATCCTTCGCTATCCTTCGCTATGCTATGCCATTTTGTGCGCTATCCCAAAAGCCCACGTATATCAAGGGGATCCCAAACATGAGAATGGGTTTTCCAACGATACCAACCTATTTTAGTCTTATCCTCAACCCGATAAAGCCCCTTCACTTTGATAAAGTGCCACAAGTTTTGGAAAATGTTTCTTCTGCAATAAGAGTTGTTTTCCGGCGAGCTCTGGCCTGTCTTAAAAACTTCCTGCCCCTGAATCTCAGCAACGTCTATCCAATCTTCAGGTGGGAGTATCCTTGTGATACCTAACCAGGAGCTCGCATATGTACTGCTCGACTGCGCACTGTTGGAACTGACTGGCTTCAAGGCAGATTTCCTCCCAGGCTCCTTAACTCTGCTGCTGTTGTTTGTACGACTTGGACTGGGTGGGTCTTTGTCAACCCAAGTCTTGCAATCTAAGGTGACGTGTCTAGAGGGCGCTGCAGGTTCCTGAGTTCTGGTCTCGCTCTCACCCCCTAGTATACCACTCCGCCACAGCCTCCCAATGTTACGAATCTTCCCCCTTCTGTTGTGGTAATGATCGGGTTCAGACTTATAACGTGAGCTGAGTCTTGCCTCATCGCGGTTGCGAGCTCTGCTTTTCCCAACAGACTGACTCTCCCTCAGGCCACTCTCTTTTAGCCTCTCAAGTTCATACAGTTTCCCCTTGCCCTTTCTACTGCGGTAATGTTCGGGCTGCTGAGGTTCATGGCGGGGCCATAATATATTATTATTGTGGCCTTGAGATTTGCTAATCTCCATGGCATACTGACTCTTTCTCCCACTCCTCCTTCCATAGCGTCCTTGATATTCCTCTACTAGATCCTCCTTATAAACTTCTTCTTTCTTCCTACCTGCGTTGGCTTCATCTCTCTTCCGTGCGTTGTATCTTCTCTCTGGTGCTTTGCTACTCTCTCCACGCTGACTCACCCTCATGGCGTACTGCTCCTCCGACAAAATATAGCGCCTCTCATCACAATGCTGTTTTTTCTCCACAACCTCTTCGTTCTCCTTATCGTTGCTCTCTTCAGAGCTCTCATCGCACCCCTCGTTTCCAGAGTCTTCACAGGCCGCAACCTTCTGATTATCACAATGACTAGTCTTTCCATCCACGAGAGACATGATTGACAACTCCCCAAGAGCTTTTTGGTCAGGCTCAGCAGACCCGGCAGTGAGTTCCTGAGGTTCAACACAACTTGAGCTGGATTCATTTTTGTTTTTGGTTTTATTCTCAGCATAAAGTCTCTCTCGAACCTCCCCGGAGTCACATGCACCATCATTTACAAGGTCCACATACTCCCTGGCGGAATCCTCCACGTAGTCCCTGCCGTGAAAATCACTAGGAGTCTCTGGCAGCAGCTTGCCTGCCTCAGAGTAGACAGACCCAGAATCTCTCAAGTCGTCATCATCATCTTCAGGCTGCTGTAGCTCGACAGGGGCAGTGTGTGGTTGAAGAGAACTTCCCAAGCTGGATTCGTTTTTGTTGCTTTCCTCAGCAGCATGCAGTCTCTCCTCAACCTTTCTGGAGTATTCATAGTAGTCAAATGGGTCATTATTTACCAGGTCAACGTATTCCCTAGCGTAGTCCTCCACATGGTCTCTGCGGTAACAGGGACTAGGAATCTCAGGCAGCTCACCCTCCTCGGAGTGGACGGACCCAGAATCGCTTGAGTCGTCATCCTCCTCCTCTTGGGGCTGTGACTCAACGTTATCAGGCTGACATTGAAGAGAAGTTGTGCTGGATTTGGTAATGATACCCACAGCATAATCTCTCTCTTCAAAGTCCTTAATGTTTGCCTGATATCCCTCCCTGTCCTCACCCTCCTCAGAGCAGACGGACCCAGAATCGCTTGAGTCGTCATCCTCTTCTTGGGGCTGTGGCTTGGCAGGAATGTGTTGAGGTTGAAGGCAAGTTGAGGCAGATTTGGGAATCATACCCGCAGCAAAATGTCTCCTTTCATAGTCTTCAAAGGCTTCAACCTTTGCCTGGTATCCCTCTATGTCCTCTCCAAAATTTTCAGTGTTGTCATCAGTGTTGTCATCAGCGTGGTCATTAGCGTGGTCCTCAGCGTGGTCCTCAGCGTGGTCCTCAGTGTGGTTATCAGTGTGGTCATTGTGCTCCTCGTAGTAGTCTGCGCGAACAATATTGTGGGGCACCTCCTTCAATGCAGCATCAGCATGCTCCAGCTTGGTATCCTTCTCTGCGGGTTGCTCTTGTTTGGTATTCTCTTTATCCTCTTCCTTTTCAACATCATAGTCTCTGAATCCGTTGTACAAGATATCTTTAAGGTGTTCTTTAAGCTCGGTAAGAGTCTCAATTTCCTGTTCAAACCAGTCCCATCTTCTGCTCTGAGGAGCAATCAGACCGGTCGGCTTAGCAAACATAGCACGGTAGTAAGTTTCGGTACCAAGAATCTCATGCATAATTCGATCAGCCTGCTTATGGTCAGCCAACAAGTACGCATCTGCCAGTCTTCTTAAGCCAATCTTGAACGGAATGAAAGCAAGCATCTGTTTGAACGTATTTGCACCACCTTGAGAATACAAGCAGACCAGGGCCATAATAAAGGGAAACATATCATTAAAGAACTTAGGATACAAAGCTTTAGGAAGCTTAGTACGCAGGTTGTCAAAGTCGTCGTCAAAAGCAGGAGTGTTGTCATCAGTAGAAGTGCTGCGAGCAAAAATAGAAAGTTCCGAGATATCAGTGAAGGTGCTGCCAGTAGGTACAATAGCGTAGTCAGTGCGGTTGAGAAGAGTCAAGGGGCGGAGTTGAATAATAGTCACAAAGGGGTTGAAGTTGTAGGAAGAAATATCAGGTAAAACATTGGTTTTCCTGGCGTGCTTTCTGTCCAGTTTGACAGAAACAGAGGAAACAAAGTTGCGAAATCCCATGGCGACAAAAGTAAAGAGAAAAAAATATATATGAACCAGTAATAGTTCAAAGCGATATAGAGCAGTTGGTGGTAAAAGCGGTGTTCAGAAAGAAGAGAAGCAGTAAAGTAAAGAGAGAAAGGAGGAAAAAGGAGGTTTTCATAGCAAAGAATATGGGGTAATAGGGCCATTTACAATTATGGCGCAGGGGTGGAGCATAATTTTAGTCTGGGGTAAAACCAACACTTTACGCCATATTTTACAAAAGGTATAATAATGGTTTGTTAGTGTAACTACACACAATTGCTAAATACACACATGCCGCATAACTAGTAGTTCTGTAAATCCATAACCACTAATTCTGTGAAATCCATAATCAGCAGTTCTGTGAAATCCATAACCAATAGTTCTGTGAAAGACATAACCACTAGTTCTGAAAACCCATAACCAGTAGTTCTGGAAACCCACATAACCAGTAGTTCTGTAAATTTATAACCAGTAGTGATCCATGTGTAAAAAGCTGCTTCCACAGGAATGACGAAGAGGTAAACAAGAAAATTCATCTTTTAAACCTCCGATCTGGAGTAGCAAAATCGGTTCACGTGACGCCATTGAACAGATTTGACTATTTTTAACGGCCGTCAATTAAATATTATAATTGATTTGAATTTATACACTTCACGTATTATTAATTCCATGCCACAGCTGTTGGCGTATAGTCGTCGGGTAGTACCACTAATACGGTCATTTAGCCATAAAGCATGGCCACTGTATACACAAACCCACAGATTATACTCCGTCAAAACTGGTGGTGTTGAGAACTCTGAAAATTTTAAAGACCGGGACATTTTCTTGGACGAAGGTAACTATGGAAGCTCCAAATATCTAGTGCCAAGGGTTAAAAAGGGACACTGGAATCTTCCAATGTTTATCCAACAGCATGCAAAGTCATATACAAAATCACATACGAAATCACAAACGACACAGACACAGCAGACGCAATGGAAAACTACCACTCCCGGGTACAACACGCACTCTGAGTCACGGTGGGACCCGCGAACAAAGATATCAAGACAGAAAATGGCGCAGGTCAAGGAGATCAAGCTACAGAACCCTGAAATATCAGTTGCGCAGCTTTCTGAGCATTTCGGTATATCTTACATTGCAGTGAAAAAAATCCTGAAGAGTAAATGGGCACCTCAAACTGCTCAAGAATCTCAAAGTGTTCAGTCGAGATGGAAAAGACGATATGAAAAGATTGTTGCTGTTGGTAAAGCTCCTGCTCGGTTTGCTCCTGGTGGTACGCACGGCCAGGGGAGCGGAAAAGCAACTGACAGCTCTACTAAAGGCAAACATAAACGAAAAGCACGACCAGATACAAATGACCATTTCTAATGCAATGGCCGCTAGCATATAGTAAAACATATAAAATACATTATTTCGAAACACCAGGGAAATTCCGACTATTTTTCCAATGTTAGATTTGAGTTGTCTTTTCTGGTAGCTTGAAATTCAAAAAAAAAATACTTACGCACTTAGCAGTGACCCTTTCAATGATATGATTTCCTTTTTAGTCTCCGTTATAACTGCCTTGTCAAATGCTTTATATTTACCTGCTGATGGTGCTCCATTAGACCTTAGTGAGTTATTATATGTCATGCTAGTTAGGTATTCCTGTATTTCGCCGAGACTGTCCTTGACTGAGTCTGATGAATCAACTTCGCCAGAGAGCACAACTGTATCCAGGGTATCCTTGAACTTCTGAATATCATCATGATTAACATTATTTCTTTCTGACAGAGTCTCTGGATAATTAGCAAAGGTCTCAGTCTCATCAGTTTGGATCTCAGCGTCAACTAGTTGTCTCCCGTTAACAGAATACCGTATACTAGGCACACTTGAGATAGCGCCAGACAGTTTAACATTCAATTCTCTCAGTCTATCTAGCCCCACGCGCAGGAAGCTTTGTCTATCCTCTGTAAGTTGCCAAAACAGAGGCTCAATCACAAATTTGTGGAGTAATGCAATCAATGCCGAGGCACCGCCAAACGCATATATGATTGTAATCAGGTATCGCAGCGATATCCTAGATTTACCCAGGCTTTTCGGTATAGCTGAAGCCTCTGGGAATATGATATCAGACATTCTTTTCTGTTATTTATTAGGCTTGAGTTGGCTGGAAATCAAGTTAGAGAGAATCCCTAGCAGTTAATTCACGTCGATCGTATACATATGTGCGCACTAAGCTAGATATATATATAGCTAGCTGGCTAGATGTTACACCTCAAAACCTTTAATCTCTGACATCTACAGCACTAAGTTACAATGGTGGCAAGAAAGCGAGCTTATTATGATGATGATGAATCAGACGAACAATCAGAACAGACACCCTCTGAGGTAGATGAGATAGAAGAGGAGGAAGACGAGCAGGAAGTTGATGACGACGTGGAAGAAGAAGAGTACGGACAAGCCAATGAAGACGACGAAGAGGATTCAGCATACGAGAATGAGGTTATACCAGCTCCGAAATCCAGGTCTAGGGCAAGACAAGCCAAAGTCCCAGAGATTCCCAAGGAATCCACCAAGAAACGAAGTGCTGCACAAAGTAAAAATAAAAGGAAAGCCGGTAATGGTAGCAGAATTGCCAAAACCAACCCACCAACGTCAGTAAAACCCGAAAGCAAGAAAGCAAAGAAAATTATATCATCAGATGAAGATCAGCTAGATGATGATGATGAAGAAGAGGAGGAGGAGGAGGAGGAGGAGGAGGAAATAGAAGAACCAGCGCTTCCAGCGGTGTCAAACTCGAAATACATAATACCAGATGAAGATGATTTTGATGATGAGAATGATTATGATTTCTCTCGTGACGAAGATGCCAAAGTAGATTTATCACGGCTTACAGCTAGACAACGTGCTAGACTTACTTCTCAGGAACCCTTTGACGACGAGCTACAAGAACTACCATCAGATTCTTCCAAGAGGAAGATTCTTTCTGCCGAGGAACAGCAAATGCGTCGTGAAGAACTAGCACGAAGACGGAAAAACCTGTCAGAAAGAAGACTAGAAGAAGAAAAACAAGATACATTGGATAAATTGCTGAAAAAGAGGGCACCGAAAGCCACCAAGAAAAGCCAAACTGAAGATATGTCGCTGGCTGATGAAACTGCCGACGGAGCTGTAACGCCCGTTAAAAGGTCAAGACTTCATCCTCCTCACCCGGCACTAGCACATTGGGTCTCTTCCAAAAATAAGTTTACATACTCAATCCCTGCTGAATGGGTAGGCAAACCTTTTTCTTTATGAGGAGTGCCTCAGCGGATTTTTTATAATGTAGCAACACAGCCTACAGAGCAACAGCATTTTCTAAAACGGAGGTTTCATTGCTCGCGGACCTGCCAGATGCCATGAATTTACCTATCGGCACTCTCAAAAGCAAAAAATGACCTAAAATATCCCCTTTTTCCCTGAAATTCTGAACGCATTTTCTCCACATCTTCTCCGCATGTACAGTCCCCAAATTGCATATAAGTATATCTACTTGCATAAGTACTATATAAAGCCAATACACTTATTTATACCACACTTTGTAATCTATCTAAAAACCCCGAACCGACGCTCTTTAGGTGCATTGATCCTCTGTTCATCTTTTATCAGATCGTTTTATACTCAACCATCTGAGCTCAGCGCAGATAGAGCGATCTTAGATATATATATCATCACTCTGCACAGTGATAAAAGTAAAGGTGGTCGCGCACACCACCCACATCGAGAAAAAAAAAACCCAAAGTTGATATAGAGAGAGATTGAGAAACGCGCTAACTCGCACGGCGACAATTGTTCTCTGTCAGGGCCTATAAAAATAATTGTTTACCAGCAGGAGAAGAGCGTATAAAGAACTCCACAGCTTTTGATTATTTTGCGGCAGAGTCAGAGGGGAAATGCACTTGGTGTAATACAGACTTGAAAGAAATCTATCGCTCTTCACTAATTTAAGCTTTCTGCTCTTCTATTCTGGATACCTTTTTTTTTTTTTTTTTTTGCTACATCAGCATCCACCATTATATCATGGACTTGTCTGACCAAGGGCCGCAGAGTAATGGTGCTGCTGCGAATGGTAGCACACAAACGCACTATGGAACGCCTACAATGTCGGCATCGTCGCCAATGATGCCTAAAGGGTTCGTGCCGAACGGGATTAATCCACAATCTGACCAGCAACAGCAGCAAAAACAGCAAATGCAAATGCAAGCGCAGATGATGCCACAACGAAGGCAGATATCCCAGCAGCAGCAGCAGCAGCAGCAGCAGCAGCAGCAGCAGCAGCAGCAAGTGTTTCAACAAGCACAAATGCATAATGCTCAGGGACCAATACCAGGCTCGAATCTAACACCAGCACAAATACATCAGATTCAACAGCGGCAATTAGCGCAGAGACGACAACAGCAGATGCAGGGTCAGCAGTTCACACCACAGCAGTTACAACAATTACAACAACAGCAGCAGCATCAGCAGCAGAACCCAGGTCAGCCGCTACCACCTCAGTTTGTGAGCATTGCCCAGAAACAACAATACTTACAGCAATTACAATTACAACAGCAACAGCAGCAGCAACAACAACAGCAGCAGCAGCAACAACAGCAACAGCAACAACAACAGCAACAGCAGCAGCAGCAACAACAACAACAACATCAGCAACATGAACAGCATCAACAACCGCAGCAGCAATTTTTCAATTCTGGTGCAGAATTCATATCAGCAGGAGGTGCAACAATGCGGTTAATACAGTTCTGCGAGCAGGTTTCATCGGTGACCCCTCAGTCTAGCGATTTAGAGTACTGGAGGGCAGTAGTGAACGAGTACTTTGCCGAGAATGCCAGTTTCAGACTCTCATCACTAACGACCAAGAACTCTTCCACTTCATCTCAGAATTCCACGACATTACCCCCTAAAGCATACGATGTGCCCTACCATATTTTACCCCGGTACTACCATGAACTAGATCGCACTGGAATCAAAAAGCTGCATATCTGTCTAGGCAATCCCAAGGAGTTTGTCACACATCTGGGCGGCCATATTATCGAATGCAGCAAAGCAACTACAGAATACTCGTACCAGGATGGCACCCTACTTTGTATTCAAACGCCATTAAGGGTCTATTTAAACTCGCATTTACAGATTGAAATCTTTGAGCAGCAGTTTCAGGAGTTTACGGAGTACATGAAAAAATCTAGTCTGGTGCAGCTATCGAATGATGACGATGAAGACAACAACCACAAAAGGGACAAGATAATAAAGCAAAGCCCGGTTACTCTTTATGGTATATCCACATCTGTTCTTCGGTTTCTTGAGATAGCGGAAACGCTCGCATACATGAAAGACCTCATGTCTTTTTCTGCATCTTCATCCTCTGCATCTGCCTCTCCCACTGGCCCGCTTATGGCTCTGAACGCATTAGCTCGAGCATTTCAGAACCGGTCTCAAACCCAAGCCAGCGCAGGTACTAATTACAACAACAACTCTCCCGCCGGCGCCGGCGCTGCTGCTGCCGCTGCTGCCGCTGCTGCTACGGCGGCAGCAAACACTGCGTTACAAATGCAACAGCCGGATCAGGGAGGACCAGAACACTCCGAACAAGAGAAACAAGAAGAATCAACCGAATCAAAACCATCATCACAGCAGCAGCAGCAACAACAACTGAAACCTGAATCCAAGGGAAGCCCTAAAGTGGCCAATAAAAGACGTCGTGCCAGTAGTAAAGCTGAAAGCATTACCGGCTTTGATAAATCCCCCAAGGGCGATGATTCAAGTCCACGACTACCCAAAAAATAGAGACCATTAAGCTACTGATTTTTTTTTAATTATTTACGGAGAGCATGAAGTATTTGTGTATATATAAACCTGTATAATTCTTTGATATGTATAACGACGTCACTTTTCACCAATGTGATCTGAACAGTCTCATTAAGGTTGGCCCTGACACCGGTGAGAGTGGCTGCTCATCACTGCCGATCGAGGTTCAGCAGTACCGAGGATGTTAATCTATCTTAGCTCGGCAAAGTTCTCTATATATATCCGTACTTAAGTCCTTACTGTTGCTCTTCGGCATCTTAGTTATTCTTTTTTTTTTTTTTTTTTTTTGGCTCTCAACTTCTTTTTTATATTATTTTCCTTGAAATGTCGTTTAAAATTGGAGACTATGAAAGCGTTCCGTTGAGAACTTCTACCGAGGAGATTACCTCCAAGGTCGAGAAAGTGCAAGCTGGGTTTAAACATGGCAAGACCGAGCCTGTTTCATTCAGACTGGAGCAGCTGCGTAACTTGTACTATGCTATTGTAGATAACAAGCAGATACTTGCTGAGGCTTGTTTCCGAGACTATAACCGTCCGTTGATTGAGCTTGATATGGCGGAATTTGGCCCGTTGCTGTATGAGATAACCTTGTACATTAACAATCTGGAAGAATGGACCAAGGATTTGAAAGTGTCTTCTGGCAACTACACTTTCCTGTCTACTTCCAACGTGGTACAGAGCCGACCCTTGGGCACAGTGTTGATTATCTCGCCCTGGAACTACCCTATCTTTTTGTCAGTGTTGCCGATTGCTGCGGCATTGGCTGCTGGAAACACGGTAGTGTTCAAGCCTACTGAGATAATACCCACCACTAGCAAAGCACTCACCAAAGTTCTTACGAATGCTTTGGACCCTGAGATTTTCCAGGTGGTCAATGGAGAAATCCCCGAGACAAACAGTTTGCTGAATGATTTCAGGTTTGATAAGATCATGCTTACCGGCTCGATACCTGTGGGCAAGATTGTTGCCAAGGCCGCAGCAAAAAACCTAACTCCCACGTTGCTGGAGCTTGGAGGCAAATCGCCAACTTTTATCAGCAAGACTGCCAACATCCCCGTAGCGGCTTCTCGAGTGGCCTGGGGCAAATTCACAAACTGCGGCCAGACGTGTGTTGCGCCGGATTATGTGATTGTGGAGCGGGAGGTGCAGGACCAGTTTATCACTGAGTTGACCAAGGCAGTGAATGGGTTCTTCCCGCAGGGATTAGCCAGCGGGTCTCGCAATTACTCTCATATTGCCGCTCACAAGTACTTTGACAGACTGAACGGGTTGTTGGAGGACACAAAGGGTGAGAAGATCAACCTGGTGACTGGAGCCGAGGTTGACGGTTCCGCCAATTTTATCCCTCCATATCTGGTGAACAACGTCAGTGTCAATGATGCGGTTATGCAAGACGAGATCTTCGGACCTATTTTACCTGTAATCGCCGTGGAGAAGTTAACGGACGGCATAGCTATAGTTACAGAAAACCACGATACTCCGCTGGCACTTTACGTGTTTTCTAACGATAAAGGGGAGACTGATGAGATTCTGAAACGGGTTCGTTCGGGAGGCGCCATGGTGAACGATGTGCTGCTGCACGTAGGAATCTCCGAGGTTCCCTTTGGCGGCGTAGGGCTCTCAGGGATGGGCCATTACCATGGCAAATGGGGGTTTGACGAGTTTTCCCACAAGCGAACCGTGGTGACTAACCCGTTCTACGCAGAGTTTCTGACGCAGATCAAGAACCCGCCATACACGCCCAAGAAGATAAAGTTACTTAGTATGGTTGGGGGCGGGGCTAAACCGTGGTTCGCACGTACTGGACCTGTGCAGAAGTCGTTGTTCAGTCGGTTGGCGAAACGGTACTCTGGGCGAGTAGTGTTTCTGTTGGTCCTAGCCTTGGCGGTGTGGACCAAACAGAGAGGGACTTGAGAGGGTGTCACGTAGACATATGACCTGTATGCGAGGGATATAATATATTAAGTGAAAAAAAAAAAAAGATGTACCAGCGGGGTAGAGACTTATCAGTGTTCTGAAATTTACGCCAGTGTTTTTTCAGGGAGCCAGGGAATTCTATCCAAGCTTTATTATTATTATCTTTTACTATAGCTATCCTCTGAGATTATAATATTAATAATGAGTATACCAGATGCACACGACCCCAGGGCGAGTGACGAGATAAGCCTCTCGTTTGATGAAATGTCACTGATAAAAAACACCCATCATCGGGGGGGACTTAGAGATAACCAAACAGAGCGTGTTTCAGATAGAGGGACAGAGATTAGCAAGCATGGACAAAAGACTCGTAAAGACCTAACCATCATCGCCAATCCTTGCACCGTCTGGGAACACAGTTGCTCCACGGCACGCACCCAGCGCCTACTGATGATGATGGCCTCGGGCCGTACCAACCCTTGGGACAAAAGCGACTCCGTGTAACCAGAGCTTTGCTATTTGTCAGTATTGTTAAAAGGCCGAGAGAATAAACAGCTGATAAATATAAACCAGAACAAACACAGAACAAACACAGAACAAACATAGAATAAGCTAAAACAAACTACATAGACCCAGCGCTTGATAGGACACTTTTCAGCTTAAAGGACGCTGGTTTTTCCCTGCAGCTGCCCTCCCCCCAGCGTTTCCAGGCGTCAACCGGATAATAGGTGCGAATAGAAGTAGAACTCAAGTAGCATGCCTCGCAAGGCCCAGATTTCCGAACAGGCTGGACCAATTCCTCGATTTTGCTTGTTCTTTTTTGTTTTTTCGCCAGTTCTGCGCCTTCTTCTCTGATCGGTGGCAGAATCAAGCATAAAAAGATTTTTTTTTTTTGTCTCTCTCTGTCGGCCCAAGCTCCTCCTCCTCCTCCTTCTCCTTCTTCTGTGTCCCTAGAACTCTCTTTCTTACCATAAACCCTTTTTTGAAATTTTTTTTTTGCCCCCTTTAACATTTTACCTTTTTTCTTTCAGTCCAAACCTCTTTGTTTCCGTTTGAGTCAAACCTTAACCAGCTGCCATCTTTTGGTACTCATTGTCCCTTTTTGTTCATACTCTTTCCAAGTCACTCCAGCTTGAATAATTGAGGTAAGTTGCTTTTGATTTCCATTTTGTTTCTATTTCTATGTGTGGCCCACTTAGCAAAAACCCCGGCTTTTTTTGTTTTTTTCAAACTTTAAGAGCCCAGCTCTTGAGGATTTAGAAAGTTAGATCCTGGGAAGCCGTTGTTTCCAAAGCTTGGGCCATTCGAGATCTTGTGTGTATAATCTCTGTTCTAACAATCTTGTAGTCTCACACAACCCTTTTCTACTCTTATTTCCGCTTCTTCTGTTTTTGGGAATACCCTCTCAATAATACCCGGCTTTTGAGTCTGCAACAACTTTGTCAAGTCAGTAAGAAAGTAAAGGAAGAAAACCAGCCGTTTTTTTTAATCGCTTGTCCCTCGAACAAAAACTTCTTCAAAGCCAACAACAGGTTTTATTTTTTTTCACAACAATTATCTTCTGGTTAATAGGGATCTGAGAAAAAATTTATATATCTAGGCTTGAGCTTTCTCCCGGCCTCCCCCCTCCCTCCTCCCGTTCAACCTTTCCTTCCTCTTCCTCTTCCTCATCATCCCCATATCCTTTTCCTGTCACTTCTCATCAATAGCCGTTTCTCTTCCACAAAACACACAACAACAACCAACCTAAAAAAAACACATTCAACAGAAAATTCAAGAACATAAGAAAAGGGGGAGAACCAGAAGAAAATATCTTTTCTAAAAAAAATGTCTACAGGAATTTCTTCAAAATTTCAGTCATACAGCGAACGCTTGGAAGCTGTGTTGACCAAGGATCCTCATGCATCGGGCAAATTTGTGTTCTCATTGCAAGGATCCAAGAGCTATTGCAGACCTGATTGCCATTTGCATCATTTAGTCCCCTCCGATAAGGTGGAGCTGTTTGATTCTGCTTCAGACGCCTTTGACCATGGGCTGAGGCCCTGCTCTATTTGCAAGCCGGACTTGGAAATAAGAGTTACCGATGAAGTAGTGGAGTCTACCGTCTCGGTGGTGAACGCGAGTCTGGGCTTGGATCTGCCCATTGCAAACGCACTGGCTGATTCTTTATCTCAATCAAGTCTGAGAGATAGAGACATTAACGACAAATTTAACGAATTTAACGACAAACACAACAACAGCAATAACATGACCGCTATGATGATGTCACTCCGCGGCGGCGGCGGCAGCGGCAGCGGCGGTGCTGGCGGCGGTGCTGGCGGTGCTGCAGCTGCGAGAAACCCAGCAGGTTACTCTGCAATCTCAGATTCCTTAGGCGTGAGCTCGTATCCTGCAAGTTCTGCAACCGCAGGTTCTCATATTAGCACAATCACTGCTACTTCTCCATTGAGTCAGATTCCTGATTTTTATCCAGGCTTGTTTTCCACAGGGAAAGTGGCCCTGGATGGCGCTTTGCCGAAATCTGGTGCATCAGCTGCCCGTCACAAGCGGACCGGGTCCTCTTCGGGTGATTTCTTGCGCCCCAATTTGCCAGCTAAGGGAGGTGGTTCCAGCGGGGTATTTTCTATCAGTGACAATACCGACATTGAGGGTGCGGACGTTTCAAAAAGCCCCTCTTCTGCTGCTGCTGCTGCTACTGCTGCTACTGCCTTCAGACAAAGAAGAGCTTCAATTGCAAATGGCCAGATTTCTGCTTTGAAAGACCAGATCATGACTCCGGAAGCGGCTATTCTCAGCAATATCAACGACCCTCCTGTCAATATCCATATTCGGTCAAACTCACAGGATGCACCGCTGAACCGGCGCCGAGAAATGAGAGATACAAGCAGATCTGAACCTGATCATCTCAGGTTGGTTAGCGAGGCTTGCAAGCACATTGCCGCTGCTGCCGCTGCTGCCGCTGCCGCTTTGGCTGTTGAAGATGCTGCTGCTGCCGCCATGGCTGCTACTTCTAACAGTACCACTGAGTCTTCAGGTAAAAAGGAACCTTTGAAACGTAAGAAGCGAAGAGGTGGAATCCTGGGCTTCAAGGAGCTTGCCAGGAAGGCTGGCCTGAGTCCCTGGCATTTCCACCGAGTGTTCAGATCTGTCACTGGTCTCACGCCTAAAGCCTACGGTGAAGCTTGTTGGAATGCGGTCACTGCAAACCCGGACGTTCCCTCTGCAATTGCCATGGATGCATCGCGGCATGATCCTAGTATAGCTCCGCGGGTTACACAACCACCAGCATCTACTAGAAATACAGCAGGCATTAGCAGTAGTAATAGCTCTGCTGCTAGTACGCCTCAGAGTGCTGGGTTAAACTCTCAATTGAGTCCTCTGAGCCCATTGGTGAACCCAAGCATAGACACTTCTATGAACCAAGTTAGCAACCACAATATAGTCACAACTGGTGGAAGTCGTGACTACCATGGGCTTGTCACTACTGGCAGTGGGTTAAGTGAGTTCCATTCGTTGGCTTCTATCTCAGGTAATGATTTGGGGTTGGGTTACCCCAGAGGTAACGATGATGACGTGTTGATGATGAATTTTAACCAGTCTTCTTCAGTAGGGTTCCCCCAGAGTTTGGGCAGTTTCAGCTACCCCAGTGCAATTTCTTCTGGCACTGTTTCTAACTCTGATTCACCTGCTACTACCACTACTACTACTACCACTACCACTATGGGATACGCTCTTTCCACTGCTGGCGGGGGCCCCACTCCTGCCAGTCTTTTGTTTGACGCCGCTGCGCCTTTGCCTACCACTTCGTCGTCGCCCTCTTTGATTGACTACAACACAAGCACGTCAGGCCAAACTGATGACTACTCGATGCTGATGAATAGTCAGATCGGGCCTACCGGTTTCACTCCTATGGCAAACTCTGCCTACAAGAGCGAATGGCTGGGCACTTCTTCGATGGATTTCATTGACTCGGTTAATTCGGGTTTGGGCATGGCCAGTGCAGATGCTCAAGCAGAAGGCGATAACTTCAATGACTGGTTTTCCCCTGGTAATGATGATGATCAAGGTAATATGTTTCCCAACGGTGCTCATGATACTCTAACAACCAACATTGGTGGTTCATACAACAACCCTGTCTTATGGGGCAACGACAGTAACAGTGCTAGTGTTAACAATATCATCAACAGCGACAACAGCAACAACAACCGCAACAACAACCACAACAACAACAATAGCAACAGCAATAACAATAGCAGCGGCAGTAGTAGCAGCACCAATGTTCCTTCTACTCTTCCGGATTTCAGTCAAGGTACTCCTGTCACTTCGCCCCTGACTTCTGGAACTTCACAACCCAGCGCTGCGATTTCTCCCTGGTACGATTCAGCGAACAGTTATAACAGCAAAATAAACGAGATGACGCTGGCACAGCAAGCGCAACTGCTTTTCTCAGATAAGCAGGTTGGGAGCAGCGAATATAACAGTCTGATGGCAGGTACCATGAGCGTTCTAGCTAACGACGGATCCAAGAAGACATCTGATCCACCACCAGCGGGTCAAGCTGATTTATTTGGCGAAACAATGGTTGACGGAACGTTGGACACTAGCACAGTGTCTCCCATGTTCTAAAGGAATTGCCTTTTGGGCTATATATTCCATATTATTTTTTTTGTTATTACCATTATTTTGTGGGCAGAGCTATCAGGCATATTTTTCCTTTATCCCAATTTTTTTATCTTGCAGCCGTTTTTACTATTTTTTTTATCCACCCTGATAGCAGTTTTTGGCTCTTATGTATGTATAGGCTCAGTTTATATATATATATATTTATAATTTAACATCTTTTACATTATGGGGTACTCTTTTTTCATCATCATTTTACTTTATTATCTTACTGAGCTTTCCAAATGTTCAACATTTCATCCCAGCCGACTGTAGCCACCCAGCCAGGCTGGCCCCACAGACTCCAGTCGCAGTCAATTACAAACTCGGTATGGCTGTTAAAAACTAGTCTTTGACCCTTCACTGGCTCCATTCTGGGGATGTACAATCCCTGATGCTGGTCCTGGCTCGAGTCATGCCATACTCTGGCGGTTGTATCATATGAGGTTGATAATAAAGTGGAGGGGGAATGCGGAGACCATGATACACTGCGTACTGCGAAATCATGGCCGTGGAATTCTTCAATAGGTGCCACGCCCACGCCTGTCTTTCTCAGGTCCCATACTTTGATCACCTTGTCCACACTTCCCGTGGCAATTACCGTGGGCCGGTACTTGTTCCAGTCAAGACAGAGCACTTCGCCCAGGTGTGCTTGTGGGATTATCCCCGTAGTTATCTTCTGTCTTATATCCCAGAGTCTTATTGAGCCATCTGAATGTGCCGAGGACAGGATATTTGCGTCCTTTGGTGAGAATTTGGCTTCATATATACAATGCTCTGAGGGCTGCGGTTGCAAATTACTGCCCTTGACGGTATTCAGTAATGGTTTTCTGGCATCACCAGTGCACCCAAATGTAAGAATAGACTGGCCAGGATGAGCAGAGCTCCATATTTTGATAGACCCGTCCCATGAAGAAGTGACAAACATATGTTTGTTCACCATGTTCCAGTTCACAGAGAATACTTCTCTGGTATGCTCATGGAATGACACCAGGGGGAATCTATCTCTGGCGATATCGAAAATTTTGACGCTGCCGTCCCCGCTGCCTATTGCGATATGGTTTTCATGCTCCTCAGACCATGCTAGCCCAAAGATCCCATCCTGGGTATCATACAGTTTCTGGGGGCGTATAACTCCGTCTCCGCCAATGTCAAGCACGTATAACCGGCCGTTACCTGCTAGTCCATAGTTGGCCGCCGCTCCCACAGCAATTTTCGAGTCAAAGAAGGGCGAATACTGCACTCGGTATCCAGAAAACCCTTCAAGTTTATACGAGAGCATTTTTTTTTCCTTATTTATTTATTTCTTTCTTCCTTTCTTTCTTTCTTTCCTTTATTTCTGTTATAAATTTTGCAAAAATACTCCTTCTATTAGCTCGCCTCGTACTACAATCATGCCCAGGTATCTGGTCTGATCCAGTTTCTCAGGACGTTTCTCTGTAGCGTTCTGCAAGATCAAGTCAAGGTCCCGGTTGAAACACACTAGCGTCCCAAAAAACGCCCGGCCGTCCTTCACGCTAACTTTGATTGATTTGGATATGTATTCCATAGGATGTGGAGAATTGAAGAAGTTGCGTGTGTGTTAGAGAGAGAGATAAAGAGAGCTGTAGCCGAGGGTATATAAGAGGTGAAAAATGGCGGTAAAACTTTTGATTATATAATAATAGGTTTGTTATTATGTAAAATATTTCGAATTTTCAACAGGCCTGAGTTCGGGTTTGTATGGTAGCGTTGTCAGCTATAGTATTAGTGATAATGACATATTATAGACAAACAGGCATGAGACAGTACAGTAGCTATCACCTCATGCTATCAAGTGACAGACTCGTCATGGGCCATAAAACCGGCAAAGAACATTCCGCTGCTAGTAGAAATGACTAAACAGCAGGCAACGGAATCTGGAAAGTACGTGACCAGCCAGGTACCAAATACCAACGGCAGAACAATGCAAACCTTGTTATTCAAACACCGCTGAAATAGTCACCAGTTAGACCAAACCTTATAAAAGAACGAGTACATATACTATGGCTCATAATAATACTATGGCTCCAGTAGAACTATAGTACTATGGCAGTAGTAGTTATATTAGCCCCCAAAAAATGATTACATAATGACAACAATGCTATTACATAATACATCAATTACATAATATTATGGTATAGATGACATAATATCACAGATTAATTTTGCTGCTGATAATCCCCCCGCCACAAAGGTCGTGTGATGCTGTCGGTCGTTTGTTCTGCGCCTAATCGGATATTTGTTTCAAGATCGATTATCCCATTAAGCACTCCAGGAAGCCCGCCATTTTGCAGGGACCCACCCCACAGTTTCTGTCACGTTTCCGTTATGTAATCTGGTGTTCTCATATAAGTACCAGTATTTTCATGCCTTCTTCTATATAATCTTTTGTTTCTTGAATATTCTTTAGCTCTCTAGTTTTTTTTTAGGTCTTCTCAAGTCTTCTTAATCCTTGTCCTCTCGTTCAATTGAACAATTCTGGCTCGTCGGGTTGTGGTGATATCAGCATTTCAGTGATCTCTTTGCACGCCTGTGATTTTCCTTTGTGGACGAATAAAAGTGGTCCAACCCCTTATATTAATCTCTTGCTCTCCACTTGGAATATATACCGGGTTATTTTTTCTTTCTATCCATTGAATTTTACCCTTTTTTACTTTCTTTGTACCTTCTACTTCATTCTTTTACTTCTCTTTTTTCTGCAATGACTGAAAGAGACGTTAAGGAGAATCTCTTGTTTGAGATCTCTACTGAGGTTGCGAATAGAGTCGGAGGTATCTACTCGGTGATCAAGTCCAAAGCACCCATCACCACCAGGGAGTATCGCGGCAGGTACTGTCTGATTGGACCTTGGAACAGACGTAGCGCAGAGACAGAGGTCGAGGAGCTTGAGCCTGCTACCAAAGAATTGGGCGATGTGCTCACTAGCATGCGTTCGCGCGGGGTTCAGATCCTCTATGGAAGATGGCTGATTGAGGGAGCCCCCCGAGTGATCTTGTTCGACACCAGCAGTGCATACGGATACTTGAACGAGTGGAAGTCCGACTTGTGGTCTGTGGCTGGAATCCCCGCTCCGCCCAGCGACTCGGAGACAAGCGAGGCTATTGTGTTTGGGTACCTGGTGGCATGGTTCTTGGGCGAGTACGTGGCTCATGATACTAAGCATGCAGTTATCGCCCATTTCCATGAATGGCTCGCCGGTGTGGCTTTGCCGCTCTGCAGGAAGCGACGCATTGACGTGACCACCATTTTCACCACCCACGCAACCCTATTGGGAAGATACTTGTGCGCCGGGTCAGTGGATTTCTACAACAACTTGCAGTTCTTTGATGTAGACGCTGAGGCCGGGAAACGAGGGATCTACCATCGTTATTGCATTGAACGGTCGGCTACCCACAGTGCAGACGTGTTCACTACAGTCTCGCACATCACCGCATACGAGTCCGAGCACTTGCTGAAACGGAAGCCCGACGGCGTGCTGCCCAATGGTCTCAACGTGGTGAAGTTCCAGGCAGTGCATGAGTTCCAAAACTTGCATGCTATCAGAAAAGAGAAAATCAATGATTTCGTGAGGGGACATTTCTACGGCCACTACGATTTCGACTTGGACAATACCTTGTATTTCTTCATTGCCGGGAGATACGAGTACCGCAATAAAGGTGTCGACATGTACATTGAGGCACTGGCCAGATTGAACTATAGACTGAAAACTGACCTGTCTAACAAAACTGTGGTGGCTTTCATCATCATGCCGGCACAAACCAACTCCTACACCGTGGAGACTTTGAAGGGACAAGCAGTTATCAAGGCTTTGGACGATACAGTCAAGGAAATCCAGCAATCTATTGGTCGAAGGTTATTTGAACACTGTGCTAGATCAAGTGAACATGGCAAAGAAGTGCCCGAGTTGAGCGAGCTGCTTACTGGATCAGATAGAGTTCTGCTTAAGAGAAGAGTCTTTGCTCTGAAAAGAAACACTCTTCCACCAATTGTAACCCATAACATGGCAGATGATGCAAATGACCCAATTTTGAATCAAATCCGTCGGGTTCAATTGTTCAACCACCCCTCCGACCGAGTTAAAATTATCTTCCATCCGGAATTCCTCAATTCAAACAACCCCATCCTGTCTTTGGACTATGACGAGTTTGTGCGTGGTTGTCATTTGGGTGTTTTCCCCAGTTACTACGAGCCCTGGGGCTACACTCCCGCCGAGTGCACGGTCATGGGTGTGCCCAGTATCACGACCAACCTGAGTGGATTCGGATGCTATATGGAGGACCTTATTGAGAATTCCTCGGATTACGGTATATACATTGTGGACCGTCGAAGCAGAGGAATCGACGACAGCGTGAACCAACTCACAGACTACATGTTTGATTTCTGCACTAAGTCGCGCAGACAGAGAATCAACCAGCGAAATAGAACCGAGCGACTTTCCGAGCTGCTTGATTGGAAGCGTATGGGTCTGGAGTACGAGAAAGCCAGACAGCTTGCACTGAGAAGAGCATACCCGGATGCATTTGATGATAACGAGGAAGCGAACCCCTTCGACGATACCGCTAACCTGAAGCTCACCAGACCGCTATCTGCCCCCGGATCTCCGATGGACCGCGCGGGAATGATGACTCCCGGTGACTTGGGTTCCTTGCAAGAGGTATCCCAGTCTCTGAATACCGATGACTACGTCGGGTTCAGGTTGCCTGAAGAAGATGAAGAGGATGACTACAGCTACCCGTTGACTCTGGGCAGTGGTGGCGGTAACACTGCCAGCAGCGGTACCAGCAGCGGCGTTGGGGCTACTACTCATGCTACAAGTAACGGCAGCACCAGTGGCTAAAAGATCAAGCATAAAAGTGAAGAAAATCCATATATATATAATTGTTTTCAGTTGTTTGTAATAAATAAGTAGTGCATTGCATGTGTTTCAGTAAGCTGGTTGGATTACCCTTCGGTCTTCCAAGCTCCGTAGACGTTCTAAATGTAAAGATTCAAAAAAATTTAATTCCTTCACGTTTGTGCATGGGTTTTTCTGTCGCATGAGTCCTTTCTAGGAAACTATTTTCCATGGTTGTTTCAAGTCCACTGGGTGACAACACTGTAGACGTTCTTAAAACGATGTAACAATGCACGTCCAGAGTTTTTCTGTCAGAGTCCCTTCCTGAGAGAAAACCTGTTTATGAAGTTATCAGTGGAGCTTCAAGCCCAAATGAGTTGGCTAGATAACCCGCTCTTCTTTCCAGCGTTGGAGCCGCTCTTTCCTAAGATGCAGCAATTTCCGTTCACGTCTATAATTTTTAACAAAATCCGCAATTTCGCTGCTGTCACAGGATTCCTTCTCCAGAAAGCTGCTTGCCATGGTATCAGTAGTTGCTTCAAGTTCCTTCACCAACCTTGCAAGATCGTTCTGCAGGGAATGTAAACTGAACGGCTGTATAGCCTGATACATTTCATTTTCCACCTGGAACCATTTCTGTTCAGTTTCCTTGGTGGATTTCAGTTTTATATTGATTTCTTGTCTGGATTTCTCCAGTTCTGGCAGTTTATTCTCTAGTATATCCTTAGCTCGAGCTATATTACTCTGAGCCAGTGCTAACTGACGGCAATGAACATCCTTGCCCGTTTCCGACAGCTCGAAAATACCCTGAAGTAGATCCGGTGATTTAAGCAGTTCCTCAAGTTTGGGGATTTTCAAATCTTCCACGTCTTGTGGGAGTTCTACCTGCATTGTTGCGTGTATATGTCAGGGCTGAGTCAAAGAAGTCAAAATCAGCATAATCAATCTATAGAACGTTCTGTAGTGCATACATATATAAATCGAGGGCTTGCAATTTTCAAAACACTCCTTCACTACCACACACCTATAACGTACCGTATATTTATATTTTGTACACATGGCGCGAACAACGCTTGTTATTCCTTTGAGGTATACCTACTTTGTGAAACCCGAGGCTACCAAGGAGAAACGTATCTTGTTTCAGACTACCTCTGCGCGTGATTTACTATGGCATGATATCAGCGGTAAACCGACCGAGGAGAACAGCCACAGGCAAACAAGAGGCGCCAGGGCAGCAGCAGCAGCGGTAACGAATTCAGGCAATAACACTGGGAATGGATCTAATGACTCTATATATACTGATTCTATGAGCGATGCCAGTATATTTGCAGAGACGATTGGACTGGGATCTCAGATTATGGACTGTTTGCCGTATATGAAAAACGCCGCTGACTCTATAAACGCCGAGTCTGATGACGTGGTGGTACATATGAATGAAAGCAGGCTTCTGGAAAACATACTGACCGTGTCCATCAAGGGCCCGCCAGTACAAGTTAACCAGGAACGAGCTAAGATGCTGAGGCATTATTATCAGGTTGAGCGCAGAGTGGTTGGCGTTTCTGGCCAGAATATTTTTGCCAAGAAGAAGCTGTCTAGGAAGTTCACCTCCCAATTAGAAACCATTGCTGGCTACTTCAAAGTTAGTGTTTTCGTTACTGATTTCGTGGAAGATGTGCCATATGCTAAATCTGTTTACACTAGCGCTTCAAACCACCGGGCGCTCAAGAGTCTGGAGGAAAACGAGTCTTTTAATAAAGAGCAGCAACAGCAGCCGCAATCACAACAACTACAACACCAGCAGCAGCAGCATTTGTTCCAACAACAGCAGCAGTCAGCTCAGGATGAATATTACATTGTGATTTACGGAGACCAGGATTCAGTGAAGTTGGCTGATACGAGAGTACAGCTAGTTTTGGATAGTTTGAACGGTCTTTCTGTCGACCGGTTGGAGGTACCGCTATCCATCCAGCCAGCCGTATGCGGACCATACTGGTGTAACTGGGATGAAGTGATGACTCAGACTGAGACGAAAATATACGTGAATGATTTCATGCCGGAGGTATTGTCGACGTGTTTTGAAACTAATCATTCTCCTCAAGGTGAAGATGGTAAAGACGAGGATGCTGAAGCTTCCAAGGTGGTTAGAAACTATAACGAGATTTACATTACCGGACAGGAACCCAATGTTATCTGGGCGCGCCAGCTGTTATGTGAAATCGTGGGCAAGACTTTTGTGGTTTACAAAGATTTGGTGATTGCCTTTTCCAAGTCTGATTTGCTTATATTGAAAGCGTTGGATAAAGTGAAACAGATCATGTACAGACACGGCACGTTTATCCAGCTACCGTATCTTGGCGCTTGTCGTTCGTTGGTACGGATCACTGGTCCGAATGAAACCTCTGTGGAAGCGTCTATACAAGATTTGATGAAGCTTACCGCTAGTTTTTATACCTGCAACTACTGGATTCATACCGGGGAGACTTATGGGCCTGTTGATGAGAACGTGGTCAGCATTAGCAGCGGTCCCACTGCTAATGATGATGAGGAAGATATCAGTAGCAGCAACAACAGTAACAGCGGCGGCAGCGACTATGCAATTAACAACAGTCTCAGCACGAACAATGAGGAAATATATATACCGCCGGTGATTGAGGCTAATGTTGACCCCTTTTTGGATAAAATCGCTGCGGCGTCTGGTGCGGTGATTTCATGTTTGAACAAGACATCGTTTGAGATTACCGGTCTGTCCAATGATACCAAGCGGGCTGCATCTATGGTGCGCAGTTTAAGTTTCTGGGACCCTTCGTATAACCATCAGTTGCAATACCAGATTGAGTTGGGTGTTGACCAGAATGAGTTTATTGCTGGTAAGAAGCGGGGTAAGATTAAGCGTATCATGTCTAATGCCAACGTGTGGATCAAATTTGTGCCGTTTAACGAGTACAATTTCTATATTATCCTTGTTAGCGATGATTACTCAAGCGCTGCCTCGGGAATCCAGTTGCTGGAAGATGAACTTCCCTCTGAGGTTTCGTTTTATATCCCCGAGCACTTTCATCGCGAGGTTATTGGGTCTGGTGGCCAGGTTGTGCAATCAATCATGAGGAAATACAACGTGTTTATCAAGTTTAAGAATGAGTGCCAACAATACCCGAACTTGATGGGGTTGTACATGGATGATAATGTGATTGTTCGATGTCCCGGGAAAAACTCCAAGAATATTCCCCTGGCGCGTAATGATTTGCTGGAAACGGTCTCTGAAAGAAGGTCTGAGCACGATAACACTTTTATTTACATTTCCAGATCACACAGACGCATTTTGCTTGCAGAAAGACCTGAGGTTATTGTGGAAATTCAAAGGAAAACCGGGTCCTATATTGATTTCCCCACTAAGGAGGACTCCTTTGGGAAACTGGTTGAAGTTACAGGGTTTGCTTTCTGCAGTGAGGACGGAGCTCGTATGCTGAAAACCAACTTGCCAGATGATTACGAGTTTAAGATCTCGTATGCACCCGAGAAATTTGAAGAGTGCTGTGGACGCCGTTCCCTGGAGTTCTTGGAAAGGGTAGTTGTGCCACTGAGAGTGAAGTTTGCCACTGAGACTCAAACATATATGGAACCAAGCAAGAAGTTGGACAATCAAGCTGATTTGAGCTCTTCTCCGCAGAATTACCACCGTATTGTCATTAGTTTCTCCTCCGGTAACTCTGTTAACCTGGAAGAAGCCATACACTTGGTAACTTCGTACCTGAGGGACCACGGCCTGGACATTATTGATCGTGGAGATGTTACTGATGATCCTGTTGAGCTGGGCACTGCGTCGAAGAAGTTGTACAAGCGTAAGAATGGCGGGCCTGGTATGCACAGAAGACATCTTCCAGGGCTCAACAACAACAACAATAATAACAATAACAATCGTGTTAACAACGGTATTAACCAAGGACAGAGATCTCCTCCCCCTCAAATCATGGGCATGGCAGCAGAAGGAGGATATTATGATGAACGTGGGTACGATTATCCCTACGAAGACGATTACAGAAATGGCCAGGCTAGCAGAATGAACTCTGTTCCCTCAAGATATCGTGATCCGATGGGTCAGCCAGGTATGGGCCCAAGTCCAGGGGGAGGAATAATGGGCCAACCGGGTCCCTCAGGTCCTCCAGGTCCTCCAGGTCCTAACCAGGGCTATCCACCCGACTGGAGAGGATACGATAGGTACTAAAAAAACAACTCTTTTATAAACAAAATCAACATTCGTAGCTTTAGGTGTAGGTTAAATCAATTTTCGTGAGCAAAAAAAGTATGTATATATACATATAGCTAGAACCTTCACTATAAATATTAATCTTGAAATTTAAATCGTAAATATAGCCTTGATGAAAGATCTTGAATTTTCAGCTGAATTCACAACATATCTTGGTAAACATGTTTTCAATAACGCCTCTTCAGGCGGCATGTCCGCCGAATACGCCAAGTAGCACTAGTGCTGGGTCGTCTCCGTTTGCATTGGGACAAGTATATCAGTCACTTTTGGAGTTTTCACCCAATATACGAATGTTAATTGATGTTGGTTGGAATGCTGACCTGAGCATGAGCCTGGAGCTACTCACTTCACTTGCAAGTACCATTGATGTTATATTACTTACACATGCTACTGTATCGCACCTGGGCGCTTACTGTTACATGTGCAAGACCGTGCCGGAGTTTGCTAGTATCCCTGTTTTTGCGACTTTGCCGGTGATCAACATGGGCAGGGTTGTTACTTTGGATAGTTATCGCAGTAAAGGCATATTAGGACCGTTCATGGACTCCTTGATAACTGTGGATGAGGTTGAGGAGTATTTTGATCAGATTGAGTCGATAAAATACTCCCAGCCGTTATCGTTATCTGGTAAATTACAAGGAATCACAATCTCTGCGTACTCTGCTGGTCATTCTCTTGGTGGTACTATATGGCGGATACAAAAAGATCAAGAGAATATTGTTTACGCGGTTGATTGGAATCATTCCAAGGATAGTCACCTCAACGGAGCTTTCTTACAACAGGATGGTGAAATTATCCCTGCATTATCACGGCCTTCAGTATTGGTTTGTGGTACCAAAATCAACACGACCCCACTACCTCTGAAAACTAGGCGAAACCTGCTTTTCAAGCTTGTTGGCGATTGCATAAATAAAGGTGGAACCGTGCTTATTCCCACTTCAAGTGCCAGCAGAGTATTGGAGCTCAGTTTACTGCTGGACACGTACTGGACTGCTAAAAGAATCAGTGCCCCGTTATTACTGTTTTCATATGTAGGTAGCAGAACATTGTCGTATGCATCTTCAATGCTGGAATGGATGTCATCGTCAATCATTGATGAATGGCAAAAAAAGAACAAGTCTCCCTTTGAGGTTCAATCCTTGAAATTCGTTAATGATGTACAGCAGTTACAGACTTATGATGGACCAAAGGTTATTCTGGCAATTGATGAAAGTTTGGAGCTGGGATTCTCAAGGGCCATTTTGGCATCAATGTGTTCAAACCCAAACAATTTGGTCCTGTTGACTGAAAATAGTGGGGTGGGCACCCTCAACTACAAACTACTGGAACTATGGCAATCGCATAATGCTCAATCAGAAAGTAATGAGGCGTTGGTTTCACTGACTGACAAACTACTGGTCTCGTACAAGTCTGAGGAAGAACTAACTGGTGAAGATCTGGCTAAGTACAACGAACGCGTTCAAGAGCTTAAACGTAAGCAGGATTTGCAACAAATCATTGAACAACGAAACAAAAATATACTTGAAGAGGATCAGAGTGATTCTGACGATGATGATGACTCTGACAGCGAGGCCCTTGCACTTCAGGAACAGTATGCAGCTGCATCAACCACTGGCGGCAGCGGCGGCGGCAAATTAGACCTGGGCATATTAGTGTATGGCAAAAACAATGTCTATGACTACGACGTGCGTGCGCTGACTAGTCGTAACCGCATGTTCCCCTTTGTGCCTAAAAGAAGACGGGTAGATGATTACGGAGTGGTTATTAACCCGCAAGATTTCATGCGGGGGACATCAACCAAGGATGAGTTCCCCATTGACAAACCCCAAAAACGCCAGGGTTCTGGCAAAGCTAGTGGGAACAAGAAAGACGGCGACGGCGACGGCGACGGCGACGGCGACAACGAAGATGATGAGGAAGCGGTTAAAATTGGATCCAAACGTGAATGGGGTAGTGTATCACTTGCTTCAAGAACAGAAATTTCAGCTTCGTTCAGTACACCCAAACGCCAAGTTACAGTACAGGAGGAAATCAAGCTTCTTTGTTTATTAGGTTACATTGACTTTGAAGGTTTGACTGACGAACGATCAATGAAAATGATTGTTCCCTCAGTACACCCCAAGAAATTAATTTTATTACCTGATCAAACTGGCCAGGACGTTAGCTCCGAGCTTATTGAATCATTTGCTGATTTGGGTATCGAAGCCGTTATTGCTGCTAGTGGTAATAAAACTATAAATGCAAGCATCAACAGTTTTGCTCGCAACATCAAGGTGTCCCCAGAGATAAGTGTACATTTGAAATGGCAAACAATTATCGGGGATTTCAAGGTGGCCCATGTTACTGGAAAGCTGCTGTTCACGGAAGAAGAAAACAAGAAAGTTGAACCAAAAGCCAACAATGACCAGAATCAACAACAACAAGAACAGCAACAGCAAGATGTACCTCAAGAAAATGGCGTCATTGGTAATGGTGAAGTTGCTGATTCCAGTTTAGCGATAAGCAATCAAACTGCTGCACCTGTTGAGGAAATTTCAATTGTGCCGTTAGAGACAGTCAAAGAGCTGGCAGCGGCGCCGCGGTCAAACCCACTTTTGGTAGGAGACATAAAGTTGGCAGAGCTTAAGCGAAAGCTAATTTCGCAAGGACACAGAGCTGAATACAGAGCTGAGGGGATACTTGTGTGCGATAATTTAGTCGCAATAAGGAAAATCTCTGAAGGAAAAATAATTATTGAGGGAGGTGTGGGCAAGGAATTCTACCAGACCAAAAATATAGTTCGCTCGCTACTGGCTATAGTTTAATTTCAACTGGGCAAGTTACAGTGAGAGAAGAAGAAGAAGAAGGATTAAAAGAGAACAATCAAAAGAGAGGAAACTAAAGAGAGAAAACTAAAGAGAGGGGGGGGGGAAAAACTATATAGACACCAGGATTCCTGAGTTTCTCTCTTTTTTTTCTTTCTTTCTCTTCAAGTCTTTTTTACTTAATATTCAAGAAACCAGGCCGAAGCAAAACAACAATTACAATGAAATTTGATCTCATTTGCGTACTCATTGCCATTACTGGATTTGCCAGCGCCCAGCAGGCACCTGAGGCTGATGCTCCTGGACCTGTCATGGATGCCCAGTTCAATCCTGCTGATCTTGCCCAAGAGGCTGAGAAGCAGTTTGTTAAGATTTTGGTTGCTGCTAAGCAGCCTAACGTTGCTGCTGATAAGGCTTCCTCTGAGGCTGCTCAGTTTTACAAGGGAGTTGTTTCAGATGCTGCCTTTTCCAAGGTTATTGCTGACGCTATCTCTGCTGCCACCAACAAGCAGATTAACAAGAGCAAGGCTGCTCTCTTGCTTGCTGATGCTGACAAGGCTTTTACTGTCTTTAGCAAGAGTCCTCGTTATGCTTCGTTTACTGGATACGTTAAGAAGAACAAGAGTGACTTTGACATTCCCAAGGCTGTTGCCATTGCTACCAACTCTGTCAAGCCATACATTCCTTTTGTTATTGGACCTGTGAAGTCGTTGCTTGCTGACCCTCAAGTGCAGTCTATGTCTAAGACTGCCATGAGCTTGGCTAAGCACGTTCTCACTGATGTTGAGATTCCAACTTCCTTGATCCCCACTGGCTTGCCTACTCAGGTTAACGAGGCTGCTCAGCCAACCGCTACCCCAGCCACTTCTGGTGGTTCCAAGCCCGTTCCTACTGCTCAGGAACAGGCTTTTGGAATCAAGACTGTTGTCAAGAACTAAACAAAAAAGCTTTCTTTTTTTTTTTTTTTTTTTTTTTTAAAAAAAAATGAACCTAAGTGACCGTTCTTTCTTTCTCTATACCGAAAAAGTATCTTAGACATATATGATATATATGCATTTACCCCTTTTTTTTTATATTTTATTTTTTATTTAGAATATATAATGAAAAAAAGAATATATCTTACATGCTTCTGATTATTTTGAAGAAGAAAAAAAGTACGGGGGAAAGAGAAAAAAAAGTGTGGAATAAAAAAATTAATACCTTCCCAAACAGGTAATAATAATGATAAATATGGTTGATGATACATTCAGCTATATACTGTAGGATTCACCGGAGAAGCTGATACCATTGGCGTTAGCCCAAGTCTGTGCATCTTTGACTAGCTGTCTCGGGCCACAGGCAATCACCTGGCGCGCTGTTGAAGAAGTAAATGAAGAAGATGTTGAAGTTGAAGTGCCGAAATAAGTATCCAGTAGTATTGTCAAGTTTGGTTTACCTACAACCACTTGTAGCTTGCCGTTTAAATCTTTGAAACCGTCAATGTTTGAACTGCTGTGGCTATTTCTATCTCCCTGGAGAGTAGTTTCATCTTCGTCTTCATTTTCATCATCATCATCATCATCATCATCATCGCCGCTGTCGCCGTCTATTCTGCTGCTCCCGCCTGGTAAAAGATCACCGAGCTCCAGCTCATCGTGCTCAGTGGCATTGAGCAAGCCAGAAGTAGATTCAGAGAGTTCCAGGATATCTCCATATTTTCTCTGCTCGGTGACGTATACAGTAGCATTGGTAATCCCCAGCGCTCTTAGCGCTGTGATATCTCTCTTATCTCGGGTAATCCAGATCAGTTTTGAGTCTATAGACCCGGTCATATCCATTGCCCGTTTGAGTGGAGCCGCAAATGATAAGCCTGATCCGCCCGCAACCAGACACACCTTGTCAGCTTGATGCCAGTCCACCTCAGTAGAAAATGGGCCCTGAAGCTCACAGTTTAAACCGGGATGATACCTGGTTTTCCGAATCAGCAGCTTCACTTCTGTATCTGAAGGCAAAGACGCAATAGTGTAAGGGTGTGAGGGGAAAATATAGCTCTGCCAGTTACGCCATGTTGGTTTAAGTCTAATGTGTGATCCAGGAGCAAAATAATCTGGCAACACTTGTCTAGGTAGAGTAATGAGCTTGAGCGATTTCGAAATTTCATCTTGAGAGGCCAATTCCACTGTCTGGGATGTGAAAAGTTTGAAACACATATCTGCAATTAAGCAGAATATACACCAAAAGGCCAACAAGGAAACACCGGGGCGAGCGTGGAAACAGGTTGCAACAATAAAGATCCATCCTAAAGCGTAATGAAGAGCATAAAAGGTTCTGTAGCTTCTATTCCGGATTGGTTTCAGCGAAACAATTGCAATAGCAATAACCACCACGAATATAATGATGCCAAGTACGTTTTGCCATTTCTTCAACTTTTCAAGCTTTTTGGCTTTGACAAAATACACAAAATACCCCACGCCGTGTACGACGCCGGCCAATATCGAAGTTCGAGCCACCCATTTATGCCAACGCAGCAAATTTATGTAGTAAGTAGCTGGTAATGGACTAGGTTTCAAGCTGAGAAAAGTGGTTAAGGGGAGTGCAGCATATGCCATTCTGCCTAACCTCTTGGAAACCCCGTTCAGTGTTGCCGGAGTACCCACAACGCAGAAAACCAGAAACACAGAAATCCATGCAGATGACAATAGAAAAGAGCTGTATGGCTTTTTGAACGCTTTCAGTTTGGAAGCCTTGTACTTGTCTATCTGTAGGATATGTTTGAGCGAACTCCGGGCACCTAGAATTAGCATGGCCACCACGCAAACACCAAAAAATATATAGCCAACAACCAAATTGGCATTATGGTCATGACCTTCATGTCTTGGTACTAGTGGGAATCCAGTAGACATCTTGCATTACAGTTAGAATCCAAATTTACATGGAGTAAACAGAAAAGATTAAAAAAATAAATGCCGCTGTATTCAGTAGCTAGTATATATACCGATTAATATTACAACAGTTATATCTCAATCATTTCGAAACGTGAAGCGCTTCGAGCTTAGAAAATAAAGGTTTAAGAAAAGCCTCCGTAGTTATCTGACAACTCTCTGATTAAAATACTGTGTGTGTGTCATTAATATATACGAGTATACAGATCTTTTAAATCTCGCTCTCCGGGAGTCCTAGCTTTTCAATCCGTCGTCCGGGAAGAATCTTGGGAGCCAAGTCGGTCTTTCCGGGTTTAGTCAACTCTTTTGCAATTTGAACTTCTCTTTGGTACTGCAAAGTCGTTAGAAACCTGCACCTGCAATAAAATATAAAAAAAAGGGAATGTAATGGTGTTTCTCTTACTTCTTTGTCACCTCGTAGACACTCTAGATAGTCTAGTCTTCTCTCGTCACACTGAGAGTTTGAAATTGTGGACTCAGATAGCAGACATTTCTGAATTGCCTGGAACTCATATGCACAGTTTCCGTTCTGACTCTGAAATGGGCCAATAGTTGCATGCATTTTTCTGTGTAATAAATGTTGGAATCACTGAAGCTGATTGTGTCTTGAATACTAAAAGCTCAATTTCTATTGGAGTTTGGTGGTTGTATACAAAACGTCAAAAAATTGAAGGTTTTAGACTTTCAGTTTTTTTTTCAGGTTTACGTAATTGGTGGTGCTTGATGACAAATTTGCATTACTATTATTTTTCTCATAGTTTACAGCTTCGAGGATCACAATGCACGAGAGATTCGAATATAAATTTATATTCGAATGAGTATTTATTATATACCACCCATGAATTAATTTTTTTATTCATTTACTTAGCTCTCACAATATGCCCAGAGAAAGAGTTCGGTGGAACTTTCAGGAAAATAAGGTGGCTGCTCTGATGAGGATGCCAACGGTGGCCACCGGTGTTCTCAGCAATGAGCAGCTGGAAGCATATGCCTTACAATATAGGATACTTGAGCTCACCACCAAGATCAGGTTGAACGACGTGATACCCCCTGAGCGTGAGAGATCTCCCTCGCCACCGCCAGTGTATGACTCCAATGGTAAAAGAACAAATACGAAGGACGTTAGATACAAGCAAAAAGTAGAGCAGGAACGGCACAGTTTAGTGGAAGTGGCTATGCAGACGATTCCTGATTTCAAACCACCTCCAGATTACAGACGTCCATTACGAACTCAAGAAAAGATCTATATACCTGCAAATGATTACCCCGAGGTCAACTTTGTGGGACTGTTGATTGGTCCCCGTGGAAAAACTTTGAAAGATATGGAAGGCAAAAGCGGTGCTAGGATTGCAATTAGAGGAAAGGGCTCTCTGAAGGAAGGCAAAGGTAGGGATGATATTGCCGGTAGTCAGAATCAGGATGAAGACTTACACTGCTTGATTACTGGTGATAGCGAGGAAAAAATTCAAAAGGCCATTGAGCTTGTGAATCAAGTAATTGAAACTGCTGCATCTACACCCGAGGGCCAAAACGAGCTTAAACAGGGCCAGCTGAAAGAACTGGCGGTGCTGAATGGTACCTGGACTGGTAATGTCATACGGTGTTCGAACTGCGGAGAGGAAGGCCACAGGAGGTACGACTGCCCAACCCGGAAAAACTATACTGCTACTGTTGTGTGCCATGTGTGTGGAAATAAAGGTCATTTTGCCAGAGATTGTACAGAAAGAGGTCAGCAAGGCTTCAGAAGACAACAACAACCGCCCCATACTGCGGATCGAGAATATGATCAACTCATGGCTGATATCGGGTTTGGAGGAAACGGCTCGGCGCCGGCAATAGGGACATCCAGTAACAACGTTCCCTTGGCAATCAAGGCTGGGGGATTCAGGCAGGGTGGTGGTGACTTCAACAATCAAAGCAACGATTACAATGATGCTGCTCCAGGGGCAGCGCCCTGGAAACAAAGCTCTAATGGAGGAGGTGACTACGAAGACCGTCCTCACAATAGTAATTACCACCGTTCTTACAATAATTACCAGGATCAGCAACAGTCAAACGTTCATGGTTCTTCTAGTAACTTGCTTCCAGTGAGACCTGGGAGAGGTGGGTATTCTCATGATCAAAGTTCATCTCACCAAAACCGATATGACAATAACACTCACAAATCTTCCTACGGTAACAGCAGCGCTTACGGATCCGCCCCACAAACCTCTGCCCCTCCTGGTAGCTTCCTACCTGGTGCTCCCCCACCTATTCCTGGTGCTGGCCCTCCTGGTGCTGGCCCTCCTGGTGCTGCTCCTCCTGGTGCTGCTCCCCCTAGTTTTGGCCTTGCAGCGCCCCCTATATCAGCACCGCCACCGCCTCCTGCAAGTGGTGCACCGCCCCCGCCTCCTGCAAGTGGTGCACCGCCCCCACCACCACCAATAGGACAGCCTCCTGCTCCGTCTGGAGGTCCACCCTCGGCACCACCACCTCCACCTGCTTGATTGAAAGACCCCACACCAAGCTGCTAAGGGATTAAAAAAAAGATTCGGAAAGAATGCGCTCTCATTTGTATTTTTATTATCATAATGTCGTTATCATCTAAATATGTATATATACATGATTAATACAAAATTTACTGTACAGCTTTTTTTTCTTGAAGCTCTTTCCATTTCCGAGCATTCTCCAAAAGTTTAGAAACCCCGCGAGATTTCTCGTCACTTGGGAAAACGTACTCTTCAAACTCTTCAATAGTGCCATCTTCGAGTTCACGTCGTTTCTTGATAACAGAAGGAGTGTGCTTTTTGAGACTATCCCAAGCAATTTTGTCTTGTTCGTCGCCAGTATCTTCACCACCGTGAGTTTCCTCAAACTCGAGCCATACACTGTACAACATCTGTCTATCTTCTACAGAGGCAGATCTTTGTTTCAAGTCTATCCAGGCCCGCTCGAAAACCTTCCTCGCTCTTTCCTTGGCCTCTTTCGACACAACCAACTCACTTTCTTCCTCCTCTTCTTCTTCTTCTTCTTCTTCGTTCTCCGGTAATGTTGTTTCAAACACTGCGTAAGATATCCAAACCTTGACATGGCCAGTTTTTTCTACGAGCTTCTCATACAAGCTTCTGGCGTTTTCAATTTCTCCTACCTCCGTTTCAAACTCAATGAATTTTTTCCACACTAACTCTGGCATTTCCATTTCCGGTTGCTGGATAGCAATCTCAAATATACCTCGTGCACGGTCATAGTCACCCAACTCACTTTCTAGCGTTGCGTAGTCCACCCATGACTTGGCGATTTCTGGGTGAGTTTCCAAGAACTTTTCATATATTTTCCTGCACCTGTCAAATTCCTTGAGTTTTGTCTCTAATTCGATATATCCCTTAAATAATTTTGGCTTTCCAGATTTTGCAATACCCTGGCCCAGTATCTTTCTTGCTTTGGTTACATTTCCTTGTCTGATTTCAAACTTGGCATATAGCAACCATATTTTGGCGAACGAGAACTTGGAGTGAGGGATAGTGTTTAAACATAAAGCGTATACTTGCCTAGCTCTTTCCATATCTCCAACCGTAAGCTCTTCATATACAGCATAGCGGATCCAAAGATAGCTATATCTTTTCCACGTGGACTTAACTTCTTCAGAGGGCACTTCTGCAACGGCACGTTCAAACACGTCGCGTATTTCACTCGCAGATGTACTTGTTTCCTCCAAAAGAGTTAAATATGAAAACCAGATATCGTAATCCTGGGGTGACTTCTCCAGATCCTGCTCATACCTATTTCTTCGCCGCGACAATACAACATTTTCAATTCCTTCTTTCACTCCATATTGTTTCTCAAATCTTGTAAATTGACCATAAAGCTTTGCGCTTTTAGATTTGGGTAAATGCTCCAACCCAAATTTAAAAATGGCCCTAGTACGCTCCCACTCCCGCTGCCTTGCCTCGAATTTAGCCCATTGGACCAATACTTGCTCATCCAAAGCTTTATAGTCTCCGCCATTTGTAGCTACAATAGTATCAGTGGCTAGAGTATACACGTCACGGGTGTTTTCATACTCGCCCATTTCTTCCTCAAATCTAGCCCATTTTAGCCAGTTTTCTGTCTCCTGGTGCACTACTGTGAATGCTTTGAATATACCGCGAGCGTTTTCAAACTCCTTGTACCTTTTTTCCATATCTATATAAGCAAGCCATGCACTTGCTGGAGGTCTCCATTTAATCCATCGCTCAAAAATCTGCCGACATCCTGCAATGTTTGACAGCGTTTCTTCAACCTGTACATATAGAAACCAAAGCTTGTCAACTCGTGGCAGTAAAGTTACAGCTCTGTCCAGTAAGTTCCGGGCATGATTGATGTTTTTCTCCTTCAGCTCAGTTTGGATATACCTTATCCACAATGGTATATTACTTGAATCTACATCTAATGCTCGCTCAAAAACAGATCTTCCACGCTCGAACTCTTTTTGTTCAAACTCCCAGGTAGCATACCTCATCCATTGACCAGTATTGAGTCTATTCCGTCTCAAAGCATCTTCGTACTCTTTTCGCTTTCTTCCTTGGTACTCTTTGAGCTCCTCTCTGTCTTGAACATCCAGCTGCTGAATTTTCAGCGGAGTTTCTTGTCGGTCATAAGCTTCTAGCAGAATCTGCTCAGCTGATATCTGCAATGGCGCAGAAGCCTTGTTTTTGACTTTAGGACCCATTTTGGTCAGGATCTTATGAGTTGTGCATGAAAAATGCTAGCCTTTTTAATTGCAAAATGTCTATATGTGTGAAAAAAAATAATAAAGATCGAGTTAAATTAATATTGGGAATCACATATGTCAAGAAATCAATGAACCGCGCACGGTTAATATATATCTATTCTGCCTTGACCTTAACTATATCCCCCCTCGTAGTGCCAAAACTAAATGGAGCTGAGAGCCTGGTGCAAGTTTATAAAATTCTGCAGTATTCTCATCGTTCCTTTGTGAACTGTTAGCATTTCTCCTGCTTTATAAAACTCTTAAACAATATCTTACATTTGTTTACCGCCATAGATTAGTCTTTGCTGAGCAGGTGGTATTCCTTCTCTTTCTTCTACCATCTCTTTGATACGAGCGACCTTGAGCATTAGTCTTTGAAAACTTTGTGTACTTTAGGAAATCATTGCAGCTTACCGTATCCTGAGCGGCAATTGATAATTCAATCTGTATAAGTTACCGTTAGACCATACTGTATCTCCTGATGGGTGCAGCTAATTTTCCATACTTCTTTTCCAGTCAACGTCTAAATGAGTTAGCCAGCTTGCTCAACTTTTCAAGAACGGAACATAAAATTCTCATGCTTACTTTGACTTTTATTTGCATTGCGAGACTGTGTCAATTTCTATATATATTTTTTGGTCATGAATTCAGAAATTAAAGGGTTGATTTAATAAAACTCCAGATTCATCGAATCTGCACCGAGCAGAACGATCCCTTTTCGACCGTATACCCGGCATGCAAGAAAAGAGATGCTGCCAACGCCAGAATTAAATAAGCTGGATTATGATAAGGTTTATGAGCCCGCTGAGGACAGTTTTCTTTTGTTGGACGCACTAGAACAGGAAAAGGATTATATATTGGAGAAGTTTTGTAGGAATCTGCCCAAAACTGGACTGCCGGTTGTGTGTGACGTAGGTACCGGATCAGGTATCGCTTCTTCATTTCTTCAACAGAGTATTTTCGAGCCAAATAAAGCAATATTTCTAGCGACTGATATCAATCTCAGTGCCTGTACCTCTAGTGTGCTTACAAGCACAACAAATCATGTGAAAAAGATATCCTTGTTTATGGATGTCGTCAGAGGTACACTTTGCACGTCCATTAGACAGGGAGTGGTAGATCTGCTAGTTTTTAACCCGCCGTACGTCCCTGATGAAGAGTCTGAGGATCTACTCAGTAATTATGTGAGTACATTGAGGGCGGATGATTCTGACCCAAGGTGGTTGGATCTTGCGTTGGTAGGAGGACCAGACGGGATGGTTGTAACATGGAAGCTTCTAAACAACTTGAGTACAATTTTGTCTGCTGACGGTGTGGCCTATATTATATTTTGCAAGCGCAATAACCCAGAAAAAGTTGCTTCTATGATGTCCAGTAAAGGGTGGAAGGTTTCAAGAGTTATAGAGCGAAAAGCAGGATGGGAGGTCTTGAGCGTATGGAAATTTTTAAAAAAATAAGAAGGAGATGATTTAAGCTATACCTTTTTTTGGGGGGGGAGCATTTACTTTGCATTAAGAGATGATGGCGTGCTGGCCCTTGATGGGGTTTTTCCGGTAAGTCCTGTCGAAACAGCTGTCGAACCGGCTGAATGAAGGATATCCAATAATCCATCTTGAGTGCAAGCCTTCAAGTCTGGAGAACGCAACGAGTAGCGTTCTTCATAATTGTATATGCTGAGTCGATCAAAGAATGGTTTCAGATCAGAAAGCGCCGATATGCTCCTCATGCCAAAGAGTAAAGGGGTTCCGGGCCTGTCCTCGACCACATAGTCAGATTTTTCTGAACTTTTGGTGGGCACTGGCCATGATTTCGAAAGAGAATCGATAATCATACCACTGGAGTTGGAATTCTGAGTATCTTGTGTACTTTTTTCCTCGAAAATGGCGTCCATGCTGTCTCTAATAAAAAGCCACTCGAACTGTTGAAAATCTTCCGGGTTCAACGTCAGCACTACATCAAGCAGCTTGCAAGTAGCCAATATCTCATCTGGCTGCAAAGTAAAGTTATCTGAATCGCTCCTTGCCAGAGTCTGAAATACTGCCCATAGTTGTGAATAAATGAACACCCAAACTGGTGGGAGTAGCCCATTGTCCACTGAAATGATCAAGGCTCTAAGACACATAAAAACTGGAGACCTATTGTAGTTAACAATTGTTTCAAACTTACTCATTAAGTCTTTGAGGTTAATTGAAAATGCATCATTTGTGTGTCCACTGGTCCCCAAAAACAAAAAAAGCGATAGCCTGTTTATATTAACCTTGAGGGACTCTTCAGAAATGCCTCCAAAAATAGCCGGCGTACTCGATATTGTCAGCCTTGACACTAAATCTTTTATTCGTTCATTGTCATGTTGCGCCCAAGTAGTCACAATCTTACTCCAATCATTCACAGCATGTTCATTACTAGCATCAATAAGAGAAAAAACCTTCGTGTCGAACAACAGCTCATTAACAGAAGACTTCCATGCTTTTGAACTACCATTGGGGGTCGCTCCAAAAGCCACTATTTGTGCTAGTAGAGACACTGCCTCATCATTCGGAAGCACTGAAAGTTGAGGTCGCACAACGTACGTGATTATCTGTGATAAGGCAGCTGAGACGCGATCAGAATCATGGTTGTGTATGCTTTTCAATGAGGGAACAATTCTGCAGTTCAGCGCCGTCACTAGTCCACTCTGCTTCAACGCATCGTTGATGGTATAGTTAAATAGCTTCTGGAATAGATCGGACAGATCCTTTCTGATTTTTCTCTTCTCGCCAAGTTTAACTTTCTCTACTTTGACAGCCATAAGAGACACTAATTCCAGTCCTGGCACTAGAAGCATATAATAGAGACCTTGATGATTAGTAATTTCTCTTGCAAATCCCAAAAAATCAGCCCAAACTTCCTCTAATGCATCGGTATCTAAAGCATTTAGGTATGAAATGACAACCCTCATAACGTAATCCAAGTCGTTGAGTTCGCTAGTCAGTGTGGATTTCTCTGAAGAGTCTATACCACCAGGGTTCACGCGGCAGACAACACAATTGAGAAGATGCGGGACTGTCTGACGTGGTCTGGATCCTTCTAGCACATGGACAATTTTCAGCACATTATGAATACTCTCGTCCTTGCCCAACTTGTCATTACCACCTCCTAACTCCATTATGCATTCCAACGTTTCTAGCGTTTCCAGCCCATAAAGCGTTGTCAACAGTTTTTTGACCCGAGATTTGAGCCGAGAAGACCAAAATAGCGCAGAGTCTGATAGAATGCTCTTATTGGCTTTTCCAGGAACATGCTTATAATTGTCATCAATCCATGTCCAAATATCATAGCACACTCTGATAGAATCTTGGAAACACAGCAGCACGGTTAGTCTATCATTAGCTGAAGCAAATCTTGACACGGGGGATTCTACGGAAAACACACCACTTATAACGTTGCCCAAGAACCCTGAATCATTACCTAGATAATTATCGCCCTCCTGAATCTGTCCATTTGAAGCAACCAATGATGGAGATGAAACTGTTGAGTTGGAAGTAGATATGCTTTTTCCATTGGAGTTCGCCGATGAGTTGGCAACTACTGATCTTTTACCATCTCCGACTCCAGAGGTTGAAGAAAGTTCTAGCATTTTGTGTGCAAGACAAAGCATTCTCTCAACTCCATTGAAAATTGAATAAAAACTTTCGGAACCGCTCATAAGGGAAACATGCTCCCAGCTGTCTTCCGATTTTATTTGGGTGAAAGTACTCAGCACCGCCCCGTTCAAACATTCAGAGATTGGAATGATGACCTGGAGCACTCCGTTCTCTAACGCAGGCAAAAAGCAACGAATCAACTCCATCCAGGAATCTACCAGACATGGCATCTCAGAGCATCTGACATGCTTCAAAATAGCGCTCAGCAACTTGGGAGTGAGCTCCGGTAAATATTTCTTTATCCACTTGTTTTTGAATAATTTAGTAAGAAGTTGGACCGCAAAAGATTTAGTTAGTGGTGCTTTGGCCAAATTGTCCAACGAAGAGAGCAAGCTCAAAAAAAATGCCTGGAAATCCTTGTCCTGTAGTTCCATAATAAATAATGCCAGAACATCCAGCCCGACACGAGTCTCTGGGGCATGTTGTAGCGACTCAAACACGACTGTAAATAAATGTTGATAAAATGTCGTGTTACCCTGATAAATATCCTTGTACGTAAATCTAATGAAGTGTGGCTCTGCCGATAACACATGAAACCATGTACGTAACTTGTACTCCAGTATTCTCGAGTCGTTGCTATCGCTCCATGGCTGCTCGCTCAATGGTGTTTTTGGTATTAGCAACTTTGCCAGAACTGTCAAAGATGATGAGTGACTATTGTACGCTATTGTTTTTAGCCAATTCTGCACCCCCAAGGAATTGGAATACTTTTCGCTTTTCTCATCAAGCTGGTCCAAGAACAAAAAAACGCATCTATCAAACAAGACCTCAAAATTTGCTCTCTGAATAGAATGAAACCACAGAGCTTGGAAACCCTGGTAAGGACTCGAAGTTTTAACCAGAAATGACGCCAACGCACTCTGTACACGTGTATCATCCAGCTTCTCCTGTAGTATCCACAATTTTTTTATGGACTCCACCTGGTAAGATTCCCCGGTGTTGATGAAATTCCACAGCAGCTTGGTTATCTGAAAAACAAAGGTGTCAATTTCGTTGGCTTGAAAGGAACTGGATATTACCACAAACAAATCTATCAAACCATCAATCACTTCGAATGACGGATTTTCACTCGAGCTGCTAATCATTTTAGAGACCAGTAAAGAATATCTATCCGTTTTCAAGTCAATGTCCGTTTGTGGTATTTTCTGTAGCAGTTGAGAAAAAAGCTTTGCGTATTTGAAATCTCTACAGCAAAGATCGTATTGCTTGTCAAAAATGAGCGTGGTGAGAGTCGCAACAGAGAATGGTAAATTGCTTGCTTCATCATAGGTATTTGAATAAAAAGTCTTCATAGCTTCTAACGGCTCTTCCACAGGACTTAGTGCCTTTTCGGCAAATGCGTGTTCCAAAGGCAAAAAGGCTCTTTGAGGAATCAAAGAAAGAACCAAGGTGGATGCTTTCAGCCAGATATCAGACTTGGATTCGTGCATCTGCAACGCCAGTAACATCAAAGGGAGGTGATTAATAATCATCTCTTCCTCTGTGACGTTGAAAGTTTCCATTATAAACAAGAAGGTACTGAGGTCTTCCTCCAGTATCAGTTTCAAGCAGTCTGAATAGATATTAATTGCTTCGATTGCATCAAAGAGAGCTTGAGCACTTCTCAGAACATCCATGTAGTCCGAATCCCCTACCAGAGCTTCGTATGCTCTCACATTGTTCATGGCGGGAATGAAAATTCTCGGAATCACTAAAGTTCCAATTTCCCATCTGTCTAAAATAGACAAGCAAATCTTGAATGGCTTGATTCTTGACAGGGGATTCAAATCAGCGCAATTTAGAAGGAAAAGGATGCTTTTCGTCAACGGTTCTAGAGCATACTTCTGGAAATACTCTTGCCTAGGCGACAACGGTAAAGTTTCATTATCTGAGGATTTGCTGCTGCCGACTGCTGCTGCAGCTGTCGTGCTAGGGTCATCTGGGCCCAAGAGCCAGTTCCACAGCCTACGGTTAAGCGACATGTCTTTTCTCAGAACAGTAGTACATGCACACTGTAGCAATAGTTGCAGATCCGACTGTAATGCTACATGCGTCAAAACAAAGCTATTCAGCTGCAAATTCTTGACTAGTAGTTCCAAGATTCCTCTCTGCACTAGAGACTGGCTATCTTGTAAACCTTTGCTAAAAGCTCTGATCAAAAGTCCTGCATCCGGTGTAATTGCCATCTGAGCTTCATAGCTCAAATACCGGTAGTAGTCCTTGTATGTCAACGTATCGCAGCGCGTTTCTGCCTCTGCCTTGTCTTTCTCGTACTGTTCAAGCGCTTCCGCTGTACTGCCAAAGCTTGGCAGAAATCTGTTAGACCAGACCAAGAAGCCCATTCTTCGATCTGGTGAAGAAACTGCCACCAAGAACAAACATTGCCAGAAATGGCTCTCATCATTTACCTTTTGTCTGATATCCTCCAGAAGCTGCAAGACTTTCTCAAATGACTCGCCCGACTCGTCATCAATCCCCGGAAGTATCGACAAAAGTAAAGGTTTGAGTACAGTTCTCAGAGAAGGCAGGGGCAGTATGTACCTTTCAAGAATCGAAATCAGTATTGGCCTCACATTAACGCTAGCAAACGACATCAGAGGTAGTAGGCCTGGTAACCATATTGATAGCTGATGATGTAATTGGAGTCCATTGAGGATCTCAAAAGCATAAGAATAGACTTCCAGGCACTTTTGATGAACCCCGGAAGGTAATCCTGAATCTAGACACTGGCTCAGTCTTAATGAAACTGTCTCCGCGTATGGAATGATATCGTCATCGCTGGACTTATTTGATTTTAGTGCTTTGAGCAATTTACCCAGGAAAGAGATATAATCTGCCCATTCCTCTACTGAATCCCAGGTTGCTAAGGCTCGTTCTACTGCCTGTGAAAATTGACGAAACTTCGGATCCTGTTTACTGCCTTCGGTAGGATGAAAGTTAGAACATTACCTGTTGTCGCTGTGTTCTAGCAAGAACTCGAATTACATACCCTCTCGCTTAAACGAAAGCGGCGTTATTGATTGCAGCATATGCCCTTGATTTCACTGCGTTACTAGCAAAAAAAAATCCGTTACCATGTAGCTTCCTGCTGAATAGCGCAGAGCTAAGTTGGACCGTTTGGTGCTGTTTTTATGTTTTGGTGTCAAAGTGTACGTAAGTAATTTTACTCAAAATACGCTAGAATATTTATTTTGATCTGAACATAGTTAATTAACGCGATCTTGTACTAAAGTCCGCCAAAAAGTATCTATAGACTACGGCGGTACTCTGAAATAGATATCAACACCACGGCATATTTCATACTCACAGCAAGTTTATGGCTTTATATAGCAAATTGTCTGTTGGGTCTTCAATAGAGGTTTTAGTAAAGTTTTTGATCATAAATTATTACACAAACAGACTACTTTGATGTTGATTTGATAAACGGCCTACCAAAATCAGCTGCTTCATAGCTAGGCTTATAGCTGAAATCTTCATTAGATAGACGCCCATTGAGTTGGAGGGGTGCCTCAGAGCTGGGTAGAGTCTTTCTCCTCTTATAATGTTGCAAAGTCGACAATGCCTTCAGGACATGGGGCAAGACCTCCTTATCAACGTCGTCGCCCCACAGAAGATCCAGGTGTTCATGACTGGGTACCCCAAAAGCCAAGGTACCAGGGGGAAGCTCCTGAAGCATGATATCAATATCCACCAATGAGTCGGATTTTCCATAAATCAGCACTAAAGGTGTGGTGATGTTTCTAGTGGGAAACGGAGCAACCCTGTAGAAATTTTGAGCCAAGGACCAGGGAGACACAGTTTCATCGTCGTACATATGAAAGCGTCCACTTCGTATGATCTGAAACCAGTGTACGACAGATTTGACACTTGTGTAAGAATATAAGTGAGCATAAGATGCCAGTTTTTGCTCTCGCGATATATTCTTACCTTTCCAATCAAAAAGGATCTTTACCGCCATGTCAATTGTTTTCGAGTACAGCGATGGCGCCATTATTGATTTCCAAAAAGTTGTGCTAGGCAATATTATTCGTTTTCCAAAAAAAATGTAAAGCAACGATGGAGATGCTTTAACTAATGAGTTCACAATGCCATTTCCTAAACCCGGTGGTGACATAGCTGGCGCTAGGGCTATAAACAGCCTGACTCTCTTGTTCAAATCTGGGTTTATTGACAAAGCTGCAAATGCTTGAGCAGACCCCTGTGAAAATCCAATATAGACCAGATCAGGTTCTTGAGTGTATCGCAAAATGTAGTCAATAGTATCCGGAATATCATAGAATGCAAAATCATCCAATGAAAAATTCCAAAATTCTGTACTTGAGGGATGGAGGGTAACATGTTTCTTGCTATACTTGTTGCCTCTGTTATTTCCTAGCCATACATCATAGCCCATGTCGGCTAAAACAAACGGAAGAGACAGCTTCGGATCCAGGTTCGTAACCCAGACCTCGCTGTTCATGAGAAGCCCATGGTGCAGATATATCACTGGCTTCTGAGTATTGTCACTTCTGGCCCATTTAGATCCTTTGGGTCCACCAATGCGGTGTATTCCTAATAAATATCCGTCTGAAGTTCTAACGACATGTTCCTCAGCTTGGTAACCGAAAATCTCACACATATCAGAAAACCCAGAGGCATTTTGAATACGCGTGACTGTATTCAGAGCTGTTTCATCAGTTTCCTCTCTCTCTTCTGAGGGCGTAAAAGAAACTAAGCGTAAAGTAACTCTCTCAAAAAAGGCAATCACGGGCACTGGTAGAAAGTAGGTAATGAAAGAAATGAGCGACTCCAAAACTACGAGAAGCAAGGAGAGCCCCAGGAGAGGCCACTCTGGCGGCCTAATTCTACCCAAGAATGGAACCCACATATTTTCAAAGCAGTTGAAGGTATAAAAATAAATTGGAACTTGGGTGTGTTGTGCGTGCAGCAAACTGATTCTTTTTTTCTGCAGATTCCAACGTTTTCCGCATGTATAAAGCAAGCGTATAGAACCAGCCATTTTCCTGCTCAGAGAGAATCGTAGAGCAAGAGTAGAAATGAGAGATCGGAGATTATGTAAAATTAAACCTGCTCAGCTCCTTGGGCACGTGACCAGTTGCCTTAGAATAGACCAAAAAATTTCTTACTTTTACTCTGTTTTCCACCGCCCAAATTGCCGTTGTTGGTTGCCAATTGTGCTTCTGCAACGCCTACTGCTCTCAAAATAGCCTCCTCGCGTTCTTGACGAAGTTTCTCAGCTTCAATCAGATGTGTTCTGTTGGGGCGCTCTAGATATTGCTTGTCGTTTGTTTCTTTCACAAACACAGGATCATGAGATGGCTCTCGCGATATGGAGACGCCACGTTGTTTTGGAATTAGATCTTCTCGTTGCTGAGGTGTTAGGTTACCAAATATCTTGTTCCGCATTCGTAGTTGGAATCTATAGGGCACAGAGAAAACGTTGTCGTAACCGTCATTCCATCGGTAAAAGAACACTGCGTACACGGTAGCACCAAAAGCCAGAATCTTAGACGAGAAGTTTAGCCCACGATTGAACTTTGAGCCATTGATTCTCTCAAGAACTTTGTGCTGTCCCGTGTAGATTTCACTAAGAGGTCGAGGGGTGTACTCAAGTCGCTTCAGGGTGTCTTTGACCACCCGATAGTTGTCAGGCTCTTTAGGAACCACCGACCAGGATCGCAGTTTTCCAGGAGCCTTGAATTCAGATGGGTATCCCTCAGGAGGCCGAATGTCTGTAGGGTCGTACGGATTATATGGTGCCTTAGGAGGCACCCATCCTGGTGGATTGGGTTTCCTCTGGTTTGACATATCCGTGGACAACGTTGATATATAATTATACAGACGCGTACGCTAAGTGAAGAGGTTAACAATATTAATTGTTGAAAATTTTGTGTTGTGTAAGTCACGGTTTCCCTCGATGCAGGTCGGATCTGAATGTTTTTGGCCGTACTCTCGAGAAAATCATATAGCTGAAGCCAAATTTCATGCTTCCCTGTTTGGTTGGCTTGTATGGAAAAGTTTCAAATGGGGCACTCTTTCTTGGATCTTTTCTCTCCAGAAGTTTTGGACACCAGACTTGGCCCTCCTGAAGATGCGAAGAAACGCCAGGGAATCATTAAAAATGCGGGGCCAGCGCGTTGGAAGACTCCAGAGTTTTACGTGTACTTTGTAGGGTTTTTGGTGGCAGTTCCCCTCATGATAAAAGCAGTTGTAGATGTGAGCAAGCCAACTAATCCAAATTATGCAAAGTTTTCTCATCTTCTTGAGGATGGCTGGATGTTTGGCAGGAAAGTTGACAATTCAGACACACAGCTGTCCACGTTCAGGAATAACTTACCTTACTTGGCAGCAGTAATTTTTTTGCATACTATACTAAGAACAGGGAGCCATGGCAGAATCTCTCGGGTCAATTTCGATGTTGGGTTTTCTGTTTTTTATTTAATTGTTATTCATGGTTACAGCTTTTTTAAGATCCTGCTTTTGCTGTATCTTAACTTTGAAATAACCAAGTCTGAGCTCATTTCAATAAAAATACGCAAGTGGATGATATGGGTGTTTGGGATATCAACCTTGGTAGCAAATGAGCTATTTCAAGGATACCCTTTGAAATTTCTGCATCCTTCTTTGCGTGTTTTTGATAACTTTGGGGGGCTAATTCCAAGATGGGACGTTCATTTCAATTTCACCATGCTGAGAATGATTTCTTTCAGCATGGACTACCTTTCCTCTCTAGAACTTCCTCGGACTGAAGGCGAAAAGCCTAATGTAGAACTGACCGAAAAGCAACGGATTGAGAAAAGCTTACCTCTTGATGCATATGAGTTCAAAGACTACTTCGCGTATACAACTTATACACCGCTTTACATAGCTGGACCGATAATAACTTTCAATGACTTCTACCGGCAAAGTGAGCAGGCGCTTCCTTCAATTAATGCTAGTCGGATTACAAAGTACGCGGTGAGGTTCGCAATCTGCCTGCTGACGTTAGAAGCGATTTTGCATTTTACAGCTGTTGTGGCGATCTCTCAGACTCAAGCTTGGGAGGGGGATACTCCCTTTCAAATTAGTATGATTGCGCTATTCAACTTGAATGTTATCTGGCTGAAGCTTCTGATACCCTGGAGACTCTTCAGATTATGGGGTCTTATAGACGGTATTGACAGTCCGGAGAATATGATTAGGTGTGTGGACAACAATTACTCTGCGTTATCCTTTTGGCGGTCTTGGCATAAAAGCTTCAACAAGTGGTTGTTGAGATATCTTTACATTCCTCTTGGTGGTTCCAGTAGACCAGTTTTCAATTACCTAGCCACTTTTACTTTTGTTGCGCTTTGGCATGATATTCAATTGCGACTATTAATGTGGGGTTGGCTCGTAGTCTTTTTCATCTTGCCTGAGGTGGTTTGTGGGATCTTGCTGCCCGCCAAAAAGTTCGGTGGCTCACCTATATACCGCCATTTGTGTGCAGTGGGAGGCGTTATAAACGTTTGGCTCATGATGATAGCAAATTTAGTTGGGTTTTGTGTAGGTGTGGATGGCATCAAGCAGCTTCTAAAAGATATGATCTCAACTGCAAATGGAATTCAGTATGTTATCATTTCCAGTATTTTTCTGTTTATTGGTATACAAGTGATGTTTGAATTCAGAGAGAAAGAAAAGAGATTAGGGATCAATCTCAGGTGTTAGTGAAAGCACGGAGCCCGTGTGAGTAAAAAGGATAAAAATGCAAATAATATTTATTGACTACCCTGACTTTTTAAAAGCCATTCTGTTTTTGGGTATAGTAACTGATGCATGAGAAAGCTGGTACGTATATCACCGCTTGTGGAGTCGCTTGTATTCACCGGGCGTGACCAGGTGTTTTGTGCCAGACTTGAACATGCCCAATCTATGCTTTTTGGCATTCTTTTCTAGGCTTCTAAACCAATTCTCTTGGCCATTAAACTCTGCCCCTGATTTAGCCTCATAAACCACTCCGTTTCCTCTTCTTAAGATTTCCGCACTGATGTTTTTGTACCCATTCCATTTCCAGACTTTTGCTTGTGCAACTGTTCTGAGATACTGATCTGTGGCTAGAGGCACGACACGAACTCTCCTCCCTAATATATATTTGCGCAGCCATTCTAAAGACTCTTGAGACCATGGTTGTGCTTCTTTGCCAAAATGAGCCAATTCTGGGGCATCGACTCCACAGAGTCTTATGTGGATAGTTTGGTCTTTCAGTCCCCTGTCACCAGCTTTAGGTGCCCGTCTTAGCCAACCCCAGCCACCCAGCACCCCACCAGGCATATGGAAAAGCCGGAAATTATCAGGATCATTCACCGAAACAACCTTCCCATACAAACTCTTCTTTCTGAAGTATGAGGCAGGGATATCCAGTGAGGTGTGAAACCGTTTGAACCAGGCCTTGTATAAGTATACTGAGAAAAACACGGAGGAGCACACTATGGCGCTGGGGAACAACACATCCTGTGAAAATATGCCGGGCCCTTCATTGCTTCGAGTTTTTTGGGGATCTTCGTCCTCAAAAAACCATCCCATAGCAGTTCTCTATGTTGTGTTACTTACTTTCTTTCTGATTTAAAGCTCTGGCGAACCCTTCGCGTAAGCTTATAAGAGCGCTCCATGCAGAGCTAGATCGATACGCGAAGCGTATAGATCACGTGAATTTATATGCGTGTTATGTAATGCTGTTGCTTGCTCGATAACTGGTGATGAGCATATGCAAGCTTGGCTACAAAATCAGGTTTGAAAGCTTTGGTCAAATTTCTCCACAAGTTCCTTCATATGCAGGTAAGCTTAGTGTTCTTTGCTATACTTACAAGTTAATTATTAGCACAGGTAACTCTAGTCTTGTCTACAATTGCTGAGATATCGTTTTTTTGAGTATAATTATAGATAAAATCCTAAAGCAACTTGGAACAACTCTACGGAAGATTTCACACATCATGCGTCTAACTAGAGGCATCAAAGCTGTGTTCAGATCTCCGTTTGGAGGTATGGAGAAAGATTTTAAGACCAGATTTTTGCCTTACTACTGGTCAGATTGGAAAGATGGATGGAACTATAGAGTTTTGGCTGCTACGGTATATATGTACTTCACTAACCTGTTACCAGCCATTGCTTTTGCGCAAGACATGTTCGACAGAACCAACAACTCTTACGGCGTGAACGAAGTACTTTTATCTTCAGCCATGGCGGGTATCGTATTTGGTGTATTTAGTGGACAGCCATTATGCATTGTCGGAGTAACTGGGCCTATTTCCATTTTCAACTCAACGGTGTACGAACTGGTCGTCCCTAAGGGGATTGCTTATTTCCCTTTTATGGCGTGGATTTGCCTTTGGTCTATGGCAATGCATTTTGCCATCTCGATTTTTAACTGGATCACTCCTTTAAGGGTTGTTACAAGATACTCGTGTGATATATTTGGATTTTTTATTTGTATTGTGTACATTCAAAAGGGTATACAGATTTTAAGCAGGCAATTTGCAGTGTCTCAAGAAGCTGGCTATTTATCAGTAGTAATAGCACTGCTTCTGCTCCTTTTTGGAATGCTTTCAGTATTTATTGGAAAGTACTCAACGCTTTTTTGGTCTCCGGTGCGCAAAACATTCGCAGACTATGGCTTGCCATTGATGGTCATATTCTTTTCCGGGTTTATGCATTTCTCTGATACCATGGAAAACGTAGGGCTACAACAGCTCAACATCACCAAGTCTTTCGAACCAACCATGCAAAGAAATGATGGGTGGTTCATTCACTTTTGGGAGATAGACGTTGGCAGCGTGTTTCTAGCGTTGCCATTTGCTCTTCTACTCACTGTACTGTTTTATTTTGATCACAATGTCTCATCACTGATGTGCCAGGATTCTTCTTTTCCACTAAAAAAACCGGCCTCGTTCCACTGGGATTTCTTTCTTTTAGGTGTCACCACTGGGGTATCAGGTATATTGGGGATCCCAGCTCCGAATGGTCTGATTCCGCAAGCACCGCTGCATACTATCAGCTTGTGTGTGACCAAATACCGTCCCATAAATCCAGTCGATGATACAAAGGCACCAATCGCGGTACCTAACAATACTCTAGAGCCTTACATTGCAGAAGTTGTGGAACAAAGGGTCTCTAATACAGCGCAAGGGATTCTTATACTTGTCACAATGTTCCGGCCATTTCTTGTTGTGCTGCATCAAGTTCCACAGGCAGTTTTGGCTGGTCTTTTCTGGATGATGGGAATCACCGGGTTGCTGGGGTCTAGCATAGTTGCTGAGTTGAAGTTCATCTTCACAGAGAGAAAACATCAGGACCCTTCAAACCCGTGGTTGCAGTGTTCTTCTTGGTCTCTAAAAACCTTTGTGTTGATTGAGCTTCTTGGGTTCGCTGCAGAATTTGGAATATTACAATCTAAAGGCGCCATAGGCTTTCCTGGTGTGTTGCTGCTTACAGTGTTTGTTGGGTGGCTGATTTTACCAAAACTATATCCCGAAAAGGAGCTGGAAATCCTGGATGGCCCGGTAGCATCGAAGTCCACTATTGAGACTTTGAGCCCGCCTAAGAAGTCTGAGAATATGCCCCTTCATGAAACAACCGGGTTGCAACAAACCTAGATGCAATACCACTTAGAATCTATTGGCTTTGGTTGTTCGGTCATAAAACTCAAGGTTGATAGCTGATAAGAAACATGGTATTTCTTTCCTCTCCTTAAACCAGAATGTGACGATGTTTTCAAACTCTCTTGTCAGTTGACTCTCCTCAATACCGCTGAACTTATTTTTGTGTTTGGGATCTGGGATAAAGGTGAAAGACTCTTCTTCTCCATTAGCAAATTGAGAAGTCGCGCGAACTTTATGATTTGGTAAGAGATCAATGCGATAGCCCAGTAGAGTGTATACGGTCTCTCTGAACTCCAGAGATTTTTTCGAGAAAACTTGTTTGAGTCGATCCGTGCGCTTGTTGGCTTCGTTCAAATTCAGTTCCAGCTCCTTCATTTCAGCTCTCAGCCTTTCGAGGGAAGAGTGTGGCACGTATTTATTTGGGTCGCCAGCTCCGTCGAGTTGCGATAGAAGATCGCTGTTTTCTTTCCTCAAGGCTTCCAACTGTGACTGTTTTATGGCATGATAAGTTGCTGTAGGGTTCGACCTCAGCTCCAAAATTCTGTGTTTTTTTTCTGAGGTGCGTTCCAGGTCTTCAATTGTTCGAGATAGGACAGATATTTCTTTCAGAAGCTCGGTATTATAAGATTCGGATTTCTTCAAGTCATCTTGCAAAGTTTTTAGCTTTCTTTGACTCTGGCCCAGCAATTCCTTGTCTTCATTTGATATCATCGAGTGTTTTCGTTTAGGGCTATTCAATTGCTGCACCAAACCTTCGTTTTTAGCTAAGCCTTGGTTTAAGCTAGATATCTGCACCTTGTACTCGTCAATAAGATTTTCTAGAGTCTTGATTCGCTTTGATTGGCTCTCGTTGAACTTTTCGGGAGAAAGCATGACTGACTCATCATCGAACCCTTTAAGCTGCTCTCGCAAGAACCCAGTTTCCTTGTCGGAAAGTTCTTTCTGCTGTTGCATCCTTGAAAGTTGTGATCTTTCTTTGCTCAGCAATTCTTGCGTATCTTGAAGCTGAGCCTTCAAATTAGCAATTTGTTCCGAAAAAATGCCAGTTGACCCTGAGGATTTTGCAACCTCAGCTTCTAATGTCCCTAGCTTCTCCAAGAGTTGAATTTTTTCGACTCTTTCTCTCATAAGCTCTTTGATTACCTCTTCTGGAGTAGAGAATTCCTCGCTGTGATCAAGGAAGTTTTTCCATTTTCCCTTCTCTTCCAGTAGCGTCAAGTTTTCATATTCTAAATTGATGCACTTCTGCGAAACTTCCTCCATGTGCTTAATTCTTGCTACTAGTGAAGCTTTTTCCTCCTCCACAATTTCGACAAGCTTCTTAGACTCCAGCAAGCTTTTGATCTGCTTATCTTGCTCAGCTATCTTACTTTCCAGGGCATCTCGGTCTAAAAGTTGCTTAGAAATTTCTCTCTGTAAAAAATCAACTTCATCTTTCGAGTCGTGACTGGGGGCATCTTTCTGCTGGCTTGCAGCAAGCTCCTCTTCAAGTCTTGTGACCTCCTTCTTAGTTTGTGAGAGTTCAAGGTCTGAACGGCTCACAGCATCTTTTATACCCTCTATTGACTCTTCCAAGACATTGTTTTTGAGTTGGAGATCTTCAATATTTCGCCGTTGAAAATTTATCTGGCTTTTGAGTTCAAATTCTGTCTCCTCTACAGAACGGTGAGTGTCGTTTAACTTTGTGTTTAGTTTTGAAACTGTTTGTTCCAGCTTAGTTTTCACCGCGGCAGCTTCTGTCCTACAGGCGTTCAATGCTTTCACAGCTGTTTTTTGTTGCTCCAGAGCAAGATACTTCTCAGAGTTTGCTGTTTCTGCGCTACTGTGTGCTTTTTCTAACTTCAACTCCAATTCCCTGATGGAATTTTCTTGTGTCAAGCGTTCGCGAGCTCGTTCAGAGCTTTCATACTGTAATTGATACTGAAGCTGGTTTACCTTCTCCTCTAACTCGGTGATTTGATTGGAGTTACCTATGGTAACACGCCGAGGACTAAAACTCTGGGCTAATTAGAACACAATGCGCATAGTAAAAGTGGCATCTAGCACTTACTTTGGGGTGCTCCACAAAGGGAGATGAAGCTGTTGATACTATGCTGCTCTTCCTGTTGCTCATAGTAGCTTTGGGGTCCTGTGAGATCTAATTAGATGTTGTAGAAATGTATCTCAAAACAATAGATTTGGCAGCGCTGGCCTGCTGACGCGCATTAAAATCACTTCGATCTCCGTGAATCTCGAAGTTGTGGCTGCTCACACCATATATATATGCATGCAATTTGTCTCGCCTCAACTGCCTGTATAACCCAACAGCGCTCTAGTAGCAATAATTTTGTTCAGCTTGAACTCTTTCTATTTTCACTTTTTTTTGTTGTCAGTAAATTTAGTTTACTGGTAAACTTGGACATATTGGGAAGAATGAGCGCCAAAATACCCAGAAGCTTCAGATTGTTGGAGGAGTTGGAAAAGGGAGAAAAGGGACTGGGTTCCGAATCATGTTCCCTAGGACTAGCTGATAGCGAAGACATCAACCTCACATACTGGAACGGCACCATTTTGGGACCTCCGCATAGCTCTCATGAAAACCGTATTTACAGTTTAAGTCTTGAGGCAGGCACTGAATACCCGGAACAACCTCCCAGCGTGAAATTCCTTTCAAAGATTAACATCCCATGTGTCGACAAGAACACAGGAACTGTCATTCCGAGCCTTGTACCTTGTCTGGACAAGTGGAAACGAACAAACACTATGGAAACAGTTCTGATAGACATTCGAAAAGAGATGGCTTCAGCAACTAACAGAAAGCTGCCACAACCGGCCGAGGGTTCGATGTTTGCATCAAATGTTTGAAAGATGTTTTATATATATTTTGAACGTTTATAACAAGAATAAGCATTATGTAGCAGTAAGTAATAATTTAGGGTTCCATTACAGGTACCTGTTGAGATTGTGACTTGAGCATGTTTGATGTGGGCCCGGTGGTTTCAAGCAAGATTCTTGTAACCTTTCCATTGGAAGTAGAAGCGGTGCATCTACACGTTAGAACTTGATAATTGTGCTCGAAGCAAAAAAGATCTTTACGTACTCTTCGAAGTAACGCTTAAACGGCCCGCATTGAAAGTTATCACCAACAAGGTCGCATTCAAATTGCACAAGCTTTTTAAGCGAGCAATCCTTCGTTTTACTTAACTTGGAATCCACATCAGATCTTCTCAGAATGGGTGTGGGAGGTGCCATGTCACAGTTGAGCACCCATGAGATGTCTGATTATCAGGTCTTGTGGGTTAAATAAGTCTGGGTATCTTTCTAGTAATTATGCATACATGTAGTTTCTCAAGTTCTTCTATAGCCCGTCTCAATACACGTAGTACATGTATCAACAATAATAATAGGTATTGAGATCTTTGAGACTGTTGATATAAGTATCTCTATGAACAATATGCCTGGTCTAATTAAATTATGTAACAGAGTGGGAATTCTTTGTCAGCTCGACTCTGAAAAGCTGGCATTATGATCTTTTCAAAAACGCTAGCTGGTTCAGAGACGTTCGGGAAAAGTTGCCAAATATATTCGTACTTAATTAATTAATAGTTCGAATATATAAACATATAAAGAACTGTGCAACCTTAAAGTTCTCTCTTGTTACACAAACTACCAAAATTGAGGTTTTTTGACGCAAAAGCAGTGGATATTTGCTAGCAATGGAACATTTGAGCGAATATTTTCTCAAGTATCCAAAACCAGAACTGACCTTTGCTTACGGCACAGCAGGGTTTAGACTTGAAGCCGGCTTGTTGGCATCAACTGTGTTCAGATGTGGCATACTAGCTGGGTTGAGATCAAAATACTTGAAAGGACAGTACACAGCAGCAATGATTACAGCTTCTCATAATCCTCCGGCTGACAACGGTGTAAAGCTTGTTGATCCTATGGGGGAGATGCTCGAGCAAAGCTGGGAGGTTCATGCCACGAATCTTGCCAACGCCAACAGCGCAAAAGAGCTAGAGATTACGATAGCTAATATCGTGTCTAGCTTGGGGATTGACCTCAAAAGTCCTGCAAACGTGGTGTATGCAAGAGATTCCAGAGCTTCCGGGCCTGGCTTGGCCAAGGCGCTTTCTGATGGCTTAAAGGTCATTGGTGCCAACTCAAAAGATTATGGAGAGCTGACCACCCCGCAATTGCATTATATGGTCAGATGTCTCAACACCCAAGGGACAAGTAATCCATACGGTGAGCCGACCGAACAGGGCTACTACAAGAAAATTAGCGACGCCTACAAGACTATTTTCAATGGAATTCTTAGTCCCTCGCCATACCGTATAACTATCGATGCTGCCAACGGAATTGGGGCGCCCAAACTTGCTCCCCTGGATCAATTGCTTAAGGGAATGGTTGATATCTCTGTTGTTAATAGCGACTACCGCGTGCCAGAGCTACTGAATAGTGACTGTGGGGCCGACTTTGTCAAAACTCAACAGAAATTACCACATGGCATAGAACCGGAGCGTCTCAAACTTTATGCCAGCTTGGATGGTGACGCTGACAGGATTGTTTTCTTCTATCTAGACCAGAAGAATGTTTTCAAGCTCTTGGATGGTGATAAGATCGCAACTTTAGTTGCGTCCTTTCTGGCTGAGCTCATAGAGACAAGTGGAAGCAATCTGAAGATTGGTGTAGTACAAACTGCTTATGCGAATGGATCCTCTACCGAGTACATTTCCGAAGTTTTGAAGCTACCGGTTGAGTGCACCCCGACTGGTGTGAAGCATCTACACCATGCCGCTCTTAAATTTGACATTGGAGTATATTTCGAAGCAAATGGACACGGTACTGTGTTGTTCAGTTCCAATGCAGTTTCTAGTTTACAGAGTGTTGGTGTGTCTTCTCCTGGTCAAAAATCTGCAATTGACACCTTGCTAGCTTTGAATGACCTGATCAACCAGACAGTTGGCGATGCCATATCGGACCTTTTGTTGGTACTGGCAGTTCTGACTTTTAAAAACTGGTCTCCGGAAGACTGGAATAGCGCTTATACGGATTTGCCCAATAGGCTATTCAAAGCCCAGGTGAAGGATAGAACAATTTTTACAACCACTGATGCTGAGAGGAAGCTTGTCACCCCTGAGGGGTTGCAAGCTAAAATTGACAGCCTTGTGCAGAAGTACGACCAAGGTCGGTCGTTTGTTCGGGCAAGCGGGACTGAGAATGTTGTTCGCGTATACTCAGAGGCTGTCACAAAGAATGAGACTGAGGAGCTTGGCCTCAAAGTTACCAAGTTACTAGAGGAGTATCAGTGAATGGGTTTTAGATGCTGGTATATACCAATTTTGTTTTTTTTTGCCTATTTCAACTTTGTGCGTTCTATAAGATTGTAATCCTTGACCATCCAACTATACCACCAGTAAGTGGGAACCACTGTGGCCAAGTGCCACAGAGAGTGAGCATCTACCAGGCCAAATACTGGTGAAAAGTCAAATAGCTCCAGCGACATTCCTAAGCTTATGCATAATACTATCCATACGGGTAATAACACCCACTTTTTTGACCGTCGTTCAGGTTTTGGGTAGCTCCGATACGCTGAAATTGCTTGATAAATCCAAAGTCCATTTTGGAGCAGTCCAAAGACAACTCCAGCTGCCATGTTATAACTATAGGAGAAATGGATCAATGCAAGGTATCCCACATGCAAAGCATAGATCGTGCCACATATGAACATCCACACTTTTCGTAGAAAAGTCGAGCTAGGTTGGTCCAACCGGAATATTCTCACCACTGCCGTAAATAGCCCATAAATAATCGCAAGCATTGCTGAAAAGTAATCTAAACGTTCAGTCAGCACAAAATCTCTTGTGTGAAATACACTGGACCATATCCAAGCATTCATTCCGACTAAGGCAAATCCCTGGTAGCATTTTTTCAGAATGTTACTACTGCTACTCCCTGTTTCATTATGACCTGACCGGGAGATGTCCTTGAAACCCTTATAATGAGGGATGAAGTTGAGTATCGAAAAAACTACTGATGCCAGTTCTTGCACACCAAACATTCTTATGAAGGGCCATTTTCCATGAAATTGAACAATTTCCTCGCCATCCTGCGCTCTTTCAGCTGTGATTTGTTGTTGACAGAGATAATCGCAATTTTGAGGGCAATCCCAGAAAAGAGCCCTTAGAATCAACGGAAGAGACGTAACTTCAGAGTCGCACTCAGCTGCCTTGCACCTATCTACACATGTGCGGAAAGTGTCTAAGCGGTCTCCAATAGATGCAGCTACGGGGCCTAGCAAAAATGCCAGCGCAAAAATGAATTCGGCCCTAGCTTTCATGATGCGTTCTTCGAGTTCATGTAAGTCGCCAAAAAAGCGAGTTCATCAAACGGCCCCAGACTGATGAAATAAAAAGTGCATGCTATATAGGATTGTGTCTATCTATATACAGAGAGTCCGATCTAGATGTCTAATGGTGAAGACCTACACCGTTTGAAGAGTCTCTCTTTTTCATTCCTCTAGTAGATTACGCTCGCTCTACAGATTGCAGGTAACAACTATGGACAAACTCACTAAACCGTGATAAGCTGGCTACCTAACTCCAACTTTATTAAGGAAGAGCTCTAGCGCAAGGGAAATAGATAGCTTTATGTAATCATTCGGTGCTTGTTATCGTGCCCAAGACCAAAAGAAAAAAACCTTGATTAGAGAAACTTTGATTTCAGCTCATACCAAGGACTCTGGTATGCAAGCATGGTGTTTGAATGGGAAGTGTCAATTCTCCCGAGAAAAAAAGGCTTATAACTTGGCTGAAATACTCAAGACACACCCAAAAAAGAATAGCGCTAGAGTAACATTGCAAGTTTTTAAACGCGTACAGACTTTCATCACTCTGAGGTTGGTTTTGAGCTCCTACAAACTGATACGCAAGCACTCTAACCTTAAAATCTTTCGAGACCATATATAAATTGTGGCCCGTCTCTATCTTCAGAATTGTGTTTAAGCCAAGCTCCAATCATGTTTTACCCTAAGTTATGCCTCATAGCCATATGTGCATCCACTTCTCTTGCTTCTGTGCAGGATGTCTTAGACAAGGTATACCCTGGGAAAGACGTGGAAACAATAACCTGCAACCCTATTGAAGGAGGCACTGACGTGAATGTGTGCCATGAGGGCAAAGAGCATCATCTGCTCAACATCAAAAAATTCACCATGGAGCCATATCCCATTATTCCTGCGAACATCAATTTTGAGATGTTATACAAGCTGTATGAAGAAATACCTGTGGGGTCAAAAATTCATCTGACAAGCTTCTCCAACAAAGATGACATGATTTTCAACGGAACTCTCCCCATATGTGAGTACTTCAAAATGGCGCAGGTCTTCTGCCCCGTAGCGCTCTACGTTGATGGTTTCAATACAATGAAACAGATATTGAATGTTCCAGACGATGTACCGCCTGGAAACTACTCGTTCTTCGCGTCTGTCACCACCCCAAGCGATCTTATAGTCACTAGAATTGCTGCAACTATTGATTTGCGAAACCCACACTTTGTGGAGGCCGGTCAACAGAAAAAAGTTGTTTATGACTTGTAACTCTCTTGTTTAAGAATTTGGTCAAATTGCATCCTTATATCCTTCAGTAATAAGCAAAGCTTTTCGTGAGCTTGAAATTTCGTAGAAATCTTCTGTGTAAACGCATCATCCAACGGAGGAAAAGATTCTTCAACGCGAAATTCATCATTAGCCATGTTTAAAACGAAGAAGCATTCTCTATCAGACCTGGAAATTTTCACAAATGTGAACTTCACGGCATCTTGTTTGGCATGAGATTCCACGCGTAAACCCAAAATGCGTTGCCAGTCAACAATCTCCTTCAAATCATTTTCAGTCTCAGCTAGTACCCGCTGTTTAGTATTGCTTTGCTTCAGCTTTATAAGATCAATGGATTTCTTAACTTCTTGTAGCTGTTTTTCTAGGCCTTCGTCTATCTCTTTCATGTTATCCCGTCGTGTTGAAAGTTCCAAAATCTGATCCTCCGCAATCGTCAGTTCCTCCTCCTTCTTTGCTTTGGCACCTGCGAACTCATGTCCTTTCGCAGTTATGGACTCTATCTCCCTTTTGATATGTGCAGCGGCTTCCTCACGATGCTGCAACACACGTGAATGGTTTTCCCTTGACCTAGAAACAAACTGCTTTCGAGCTGTTACATATCCATCAAGATCTTGCTCGAAACCTGTTAGTTGTCCTTTCAAGTCATCAAACGAAAGAAAAAACCTAGGAGAGGCACCAAACCCCTCCGCGGTACTCAGCTCTACTAATGGTTTCATAATAAAGCCACTATTTACACGCTGTGGCCAAGTTAAGTCCGCCGATGTTTATATTTATATATCTATGAATTTGGCACGCGTGATGAAACTTCATATATAGATCTAGATATCTTCGAGATCTTAGCTAGTATACTCAAATTATATGCATGTCGATCAGGATTCGCGAGGCGCAGAAATCTGAACCCGTCAGACCGTAAATTTTATAGAGCAAGTTTTCAACTCAGCGACTCTAAAGCCAATTCGGCCATATATATAAGTACCAGACCTATACGCTAGTATATAGATGTTCTATTTGATAAAAACATAGTAATTAATAAGTTTCGAGACCGTTCGAAAATTAAAATGCCATAATAAATATTGTTAGCTCATTCGTCATCAATTTTCGAGTGTCGTCGCTGAAGAACACCAACAGTCACACTGCGACTTCTGTGGCGGTTAGCTAAAGCTGAGGCCGAACTGTTGCTAGAAGCTAAAGAGTCTCTTCTTATACTCGAACCTTCCTCAGGCTGCGCAATATCGTCAGCAACTTCAGTTCCGAAAGCTCTTCTGGAAAAAATAGATCGCTCTGAAGGTGTTCGTTTCAGACCGTGACTTCTTTTAGCTGACACAGAAGGAAACTCTCGCTTTGGACCCAAGGTCAATGTGAGTTCGCCAGCAGATGACGATGATGATGAGGAAAAAGACGAAGATACAGAAGACGATCTCGAGTATTCAGGTATGACGGGAGATTCCGAAGCAATCTCCATGAAATTCCCATTGATATCGTCGAAATCTTCCGAGTCGGAAGCATCAGATAATTCGACATGCGGAGTATGTGCCATACTTGTCCCGGCTGTAGGAGTTCTGGCATCGTCTCTAACACCATCCATCTCACTAATCTCGCCTAAGGGTGACTCTAATAATGCGTTAAGATTCAGATTGCTAGAACTGCTGGTGATTCCTTTGTTGTGGTAGCCGGGTTTTGAGACCTCGGTCGACGAGGATGATATGCTTGAGATCACAGACGGCCGTCTACTCTCATTATCATATGCTGTCCCCGGTTTGAAGTCTCTGAAGGTCGACAGCGCGTTAGTAGAAACGGAAGATGTGGTTCTATTACTGCCTTTCCGCCGATTCAAGAAAGATGATGATGAATCCCTGGAGACGGAGCGAGATCTAGATGCAAGAGATCCGCTAGAAGCGTTAGAGTATTTTCTTCGTAAGCCAGCTAGCTCCAAAGTGTTGGTAGCAATTTTCGTCAGGCCCTTTTTTATTCTACTTGTGATGCCTCTAACTGCATCTTGGACTTCCTCGCCGGTTACTTCTATCCTTGTGTCTTGCGCGTTCAAAAATGCATCCTTATCCTCTCTATTCATATTTTTTATTATCCAGGGATGTCTTTTGATCTCGCAAATTTCCAATCGCTTTGAGGGGTCTTTTACAAGTATTTTTCCAACGAGATCATTCGCCATCTCCAAGTCCTCATTCAGTGGATATAGCGGCAAAGAATTCTCGGTAGTGCTGCCTTCCAAATCTGACAAAAATGTGTCAGAGCTCACATTCGGGTTATAAAACATAGGAGATACAGCGGTGCTTTTCTTGCTGATTGATTTCCGACCAGCGGAGCTTGGACCCTTCTTGGGGTCGTAAACAGGAAAATTTACCTCGTTTTCAGCGATTACTGAGAATAGCTCAAATTCCGTTTCAGCCTTAAAAGGAGTTCTGCCGTAAAGAAAGCAGTACAAGCAAACACCAAATGCCCAAATATCTAGCTTGTAAGTTATCGGCGCCCTTTTCTCCGTGGTGTCATCAGTAATGCAAAGCTCTGGAGCAAAAAACGCTGGTGTACCTGCAGTTTTAGCTAGTCCCAAGTCATCTTCCGGATAATCTATTGAAGACGCAAATGATACTCCGAAATCAGAAATTTTGGTCTTACCATCCTTATCTCTTAATAAGTTGGCAGGCTTGATATCTCGATGTATGATCCCTTGGAAATGCAAATACTCAAGACCTAAAAGAACATCTCTGCATGTCTTTCTAGCCACTTCTTGAGACATAATAGCCACTCCTTCCGTCTTCTGCCACTTTACTTCACCATTAGCCAGGTACTCTAGAACAAGGTAAACTTTTCTGGATTTTGCATCATCCAAAACTTCATGTAAGCGGACGATATTTGGGTGTATGCACTTTTTCAGTATGGCAATTTCTCTCCTGACCTTTTCTTCTTGTGTTGCTCCAGTCTTTGCCCTACCTAGTCTAGGCCGGCTAGTCCGGTCCACAATTTTTATAGCATAAAACTCTCCAGTCTCAATATCCCGACCCAGTTTGACTTTACCATGCTGTCCGCGTCCTATCTCTCTGATTATTTCGTATCTGTTTAGCGTCTTTTTGCCAGATACCGGATCGTAATTAATAAATATTTGATTAGTTTCTTTAACCGTCCCAGCAATCGGAGAAGATGGACATGTATTCACTGAAGGAGACAAAGATCCTGTTGAGTCAGTTCCCAGTAAACTATCTTTGGGTGAAGTTGTCGAATTGTTGTTCCGTGACAGTAAGTATCTATGCGCAAGATGTGAATGGCCCGCAGAGCTGTTGCTTCCCTCACCGAGAAAGCACGACTGCGATTGTGCCGGCATAAACGAAGCCGGAACAGATGACGAAGATCCTAAGTCTCTGCTCAAAACATTGTGCAGTTGTTGGCCAGCTGACATCTTTCTATTGCTTGACGAAAGTGACTTTAAGACTCCCTTCAGAGGTATGTGAGTGTGTTTTTGTTTGGGGTTTGTTGCGGAAGTTACCTCATCAGACGAATATGACTCCACGTCACTGCCACTGCCTGGTGTAGAGGTACCATGAAAGCTTTCATTTGTTTTCCCAGCAGGTGTTAAAGCGACTGTTGGGTGTGTTGATGAAATAACGCCCAGTGGTGGGTGCTCCATTACAGCTAAATCCGCATTATCCAAATTCAGTTCAGCAAAAGATGGCAACCCTGCCTGAGCATCTGACAGCGCAGAAGGTGATTGAAGAACGTTTAATTGGTCAGGCTGCCGGGGTGAGCCACCACTCTTGCTTTGCAAGTTCTGTCCACTTCGATCTTGCGTCAGCTTCAAATAGCCAGAACTCATCAGTAAAAGTCTCTACGAGCACCTCTGCTCTTTGAACTTTTTACTCACAATTTTTATGGAAAGCGTGGTGGTAAAGTGAAGATTACTTTGATTTCTAAGACAGCTCTGCCGATGAGTCGTCCCCTGTATTTCAACAAGCGTGATATCAATCAGTCCTATGCCAGAAAAACAACACACCACAATCTTGTGAGACCTTAGTTGTTGTCAAAGCTTGTACACTAGTTCTATGGCTTATTTGAAACCTTTCAATCCGCCAACCAAGTAAATTTCTGCAGGTCAAAAAGGTCGCAAGTCAGACCTCGAACTGAGTCTACTGTAAGAAATGAGCTGATGAAGAGGATCGAGCAGGCGTCAATCTTGGGATAGTGAGGAGAAGAAGAAAAAAACAAAAATTAAGGATCTTTCTCATCATCATTGACCTGTTTTATGTAATCAGCTAAGCAGATTTCCAGACGCCGTGATGCAAAAGCTCGACAGAGCGTAACTGACACTTGCAGTACATTTCCTAGCTTCAACAGAAAGCGTAAATATTCCAGCTCAAAGAGAGGAATTTGAATAAGATGCCTAACGTGAGGCCACCAGCTCCGCCACTTCCACCTCCGCCGCCGCCATCTTTTAATAGCAGATTTGACCGTAGGCAAATTCGTGGGTATGCATATTATTTGGACCAAACGGGATTTTCCACTTTTATTAATTTTTCGCTAGGATTCAACTGATATGCTTCAGCATACCAATACTACTTTTAGCTTCGTATAAGCTATATGAGAGAAGTATGTTTCTTCTGTTTTGTCTACTGTATTGGCTGGCGGTTTCTAACTTCTTTTAGCGTATCAAGGCAAAGAGAGAACTAGACAGGTCGGAGAATTCACGTCAGATGGACGGGTCCGTCTATTTGATGATAAGGAAGTTGTTGCGAGAGACCGACAGAGTTTCATAACAAAAGTGTTTGGTTCAAAATAGATTTACATAAAATTATACATGAAACGTCATTATTCGTGGCCTACCTGCTTCTCTTCAACGGAGTTGTGTATCTTCTGATTTTCTTGAGCGGAGACAGTGGTGTAAGCAAAGTTTGCTCTGGTAGCAATTTCTCTGGAATCGGGGTATTATAGACAGAAGCGCTATGCCGCTGTTTTACAAGCCTCGACGGAACTGGTATATTGGACCTAGATAAGTGTTTCGAGTCAAAGTCCAGCTTTCTCGCAGGAGACAACGATGGAAAATCATCAAATGTAGAAGTGTGGTATGTCCTGGACTTTAGTGATGGTGATTGTGTTTGTTTTCCCGGGGAGAGCAGCTCTATCTGTATCCTATGATCTGTTTCTTTTCTGATGGATTGTTTTTTCTGAGGAGACAGTACTGGTATTCGTGATTTTGTGGAAGTACATCCCGGCCGGCTGTAAGCCAACGGTCTCACATATTGGCGCTTGCTTACGCTAGCCAATTCTGGTGTTGGGTTTACCGAGGGCGCTGCATGTTTAGATGATGTTGTGCAGTTGCCGCTCGTTCGCCTCATACTTCGTATGCTTGCTATCTTTTGCTTAAAAATTAACGGCGAATAGGCTGATCTGCCACCACTAGGACTCAGATCATTAGCTCCTCTTGAAGGTTGTTTGATGATGCTCTTTGCTGCTGAGACGGCGAGGACACTATTCAACTGACACCTTATGCTTGCAGCTCTTCTGTCATGGCCATCCGCATTGAGCTTCAGGTTTTTCATTTCGGCTATTATGATATCTAGACCCGCTAATGAATCCTCGATACTTTGGAGTGATAAGATCTCTTCACTGTTGAGTTTTCGATTTTGCCCCTCCAACTGACTTACTGTATTTTCAATGTCAAGTACTATTCTCTGATAAAACTGCTCGTGAGATGATACTTGCATTGACAGCTCCATTCTTTCCAGGTCAAGATTTACTAATCTCAATCTATTCACGAGTAGATCGTACTTTTGCCTAAGTTTCTCAGCAGATTTGGGAAATATATCCTTTGATCTTTGCTCATAAGACTCAAGCCTCGCGGGAATAAAATCCACACTCTGTCCCAGAGGCGCCAGCTTTTTTTTGATTTCCTCCAAGTTAACCTGTTTTGGATAGTTTCCCAGAATCTTTTGTACCTGCTCTGGGCTCCAATGGTTGATGTGCCCTATCGTTAAAGACTTGATGTCGGATTTTTCCTTCTGCTCTAACAATGCTGCTGCGGCTTGATCTATTTCGTCTTCAATGGCAGTGAGTACTTGTTCATAGAGATCCTTCCACTCTTTAGCGACTGACACTTTGAAACTTAGCTCTCGAACAAGTGTTAGAACTTCATTCCATTCACTCAAAGCATGCTCAATCATCTCTACAAGCTTTGAGTAGGTTTCGTACGTGCTACTTCTTGAGCTTTCAAGAACTGACATCATTTCTGCTAGCAAATCTCCAACTGCTAGGACCATTTTTTCGGTGCTCAGCACGGATTCCCTTCCATCCAGAACCCAGTCCACGTCATGGGCATTTACTTGGGGTAGTATTGTACAACACACCTTTAAAAATTGTATAATCCTAACGCAGGCATTGTTTACGGACTTGATATTCTTATCCATATACATTGAGTTACTCACTGCATTTTCTTTGTCTTCATCTTCGTAGTTTCGATTATTGTTAGCTGGTCGCTGGCTGCTCAGACTTGCCTTGGTTGGGATATCAAATGCCAGTATCTGGGAGATCAGATCTTTCAAAGACAGTCGTGTGTCCGCCGCAGATTCAGCAGAAACCAAAGCACGAGCACTTGGCTTCATCTACTCTGATCTAATTTGGAGAAATAAATAAACTAGCTGTTTCGCTTCAAGCCTGTGGATTTTGGGTTTGTGGTAGTAAGGTCCTAGCGTAAATAGCCATCGGAATCTCCTACAGGTAGCTCATAGTTGTGTATGTATATATATATATTTTCGAGCCCGAAGATCTCACGCATTCCGGAGCGTTGTAAACATTACAATTACGTACGCTAACATCAACAAAGCAAATCTCGAAAAAAAAAGATGTCAGAGATGAAAATGCTAAAAGAAAAGCGCTACAATATACAGCCGTATCAATTAACAAGCTCAGTCTTAGTCCTTGATACTCTCAATACAGGCACGTTATAAAGCGAGCCATATACGGTTGAGTTCTAAATGTTAATAATTTGCAATTAATTCATGAAAGATACATCTGTATCAGTGCGTCTTAGCTGCTCTAGCTATGCACGCTCTGCAACAGTGTGAATAGTATATACAAAACGCATGTCATCTCGCTGTTATTCGAGCTACCAGCTCGTGACATCAACTACCTCAGCCTCACCAAACTTGCTAGTTGACGAAACAGCTCCAGCATCAGTACTCCTCCACTCAATGCCGGACTTCTTGTAAATATCTCCGACAGTGCTTCTCAAAAAGTCGACAATCAGACGGTTTATTTCAACAAATTCCAACAAAAACGCATCATGTCCCTCGGGAGAGTTTATTTCCTCTAGTCTGGAGTTTGGTATGTACTGTGCAAGTCTTTCCTGCTCAGTGAAAGTAAAAAGGCCGTCTGAAGAAATCCCTATGACAAGGGTTGGCTGTTTAATCAGCTCCAGGGCCTCGGGAATAGAGTCTGCGCGGTCTCTAGACACGTCGTGGGTGTCTAGCTTTCGAGTCAATGCAATATAACAATTTGCGTCGAATCTTTGAACAAATTTCAATCCCTGATATCGAAGATAGCTTTGTGCAGAAAAGAACGACTGTGGTTGTTTGTCGTTATTAGATGAGGCCACTGATTTCAAGCTCTCGCTTGGCGATGTTTCTCGGTTAGGGGAAGTAGTCAACGGCTCTTCAGAATTCAAGCGCTTCCCTCTTCTATGGCCATGATTATTGATAGCCCAGCGCTTTTCTTGTGGAGTTTGAGGGTGCCTTCCTAAGGTATCTACTACTTTGTGTTTCACGGGGTCTGGTAAGCCACGGCCAAACTTCGTTTCGAAGCTATTCCGCGTGCGATAAGTCAGAAGCGCCGACATTCTGGCTGCCCCTAGTCCTATGTTAGGGGGATCATCAAAGGTATAGTATCCATCACTATACTTAGGGTCCGAGTAAATTGATTGCCTTTGCGCTTCTCCCCAAGATATAGCCCAGGCACTATGAGCAGCGGAAGTGGCTATTGGGACAATGCATCTAACAAAATCTGACCCAAAATAAGCGTACTCGAGTACAAGCATTCCACCCATTGAACCTCCGATTACAGCAGCTACTTGATTTACACCCAGATCTTCTAGGAGGAGCTTTTGGACCCTTGCATCATCTTTAATTGTCGTTAGGGGGAATTCTGGTCCATAGTACTCCATGGTGTCTGGGTTTTTTGTACATGGAGAAGATGAGCCATATGGTGAGCCCAGGCTGTTGATTCCTATGATAAAAAATTGCTCCGAATCAAATGCTCTTCCTGGTCCCATTAAAGGACCCCACCAGTCACAGATGTCTGCAGACCCTGTAAAAGCATGGCAGATAACCATGGCATTGTCTCCATCTTTATTCAGCTTGCCCCAAGTTTTGTAGGCAATTTTAACATCGCGCAAGACCTCCCCTGATTCCAGCTCAAATTGTGGGATAATTGCAATCTCCTGCTCTCCTACGAGTTTTTCGAAAGGGTTGTCCGGATCTCCCCTGATTCTCTCTTCAGATTAAACGTTAGAAATCTTCTGGTCAAGTCACGAAAAAGCTCATTTTAGGCTCTTACTATATTTACTGGTTTGCATTTCAAACAAAGCTTCATTCGAGGCTGTTAAAGTTTAAATCTCCTGATCCAGATAAAGGAAAGAAAGTAGTGTAAATCTACTAGAAAAGGTTTAGAGCCATTGATTGAATTCTTAAGAGTACAGAAAAACCACCAACTATATATACGTTTTAGTCATAGAGATGATGCACACGCCGATTTATATATATATAGTGCTGTGCTGATCACGAAATTAATGGTGACTTAGCTCGCTGAACGGTCACTACAAACACACCCTACGCACTAACCAAATAGAAGCATGTTTGAATTTGCAAAAAATCTAGTAAGGTCCGCTGAAGGATACATTGGAGGAAATAACGACGGTACAGGTAGTCGCTCTAGGGGTGCATCCCTTTCTACTCCATCTCATGGTTTTAGGGTGTTACACGTTGATCAGAATTCAGCTGCCAGTGAAGCTGGGCTAGAATCCTTATTCGATTTTGTTATTGGAGTAAATGGATATGACTTGGCTAATTTCAACAAAGCTGAGAATGAGGAAGGCGAGCAACAAAGCATCATAAGTGTGGCTTCTTCAGAGCAGCCACCAATTGAAAAGTTTCTCGCGTTAATTAAACTGTATCAGGGTTCTACCATATCTTTCGATGTCTGGTCAGCCAAAGGGCGAATAAGTAGAGAAGTCGTTATGCCTGTATACAAGCTTGAAGAGGGGAGCAAAGGGTTTGGTATGGGATTTACAGTACAATGGGTACCGCTGGAAGTGGCAGATCACGTCTGGCATATACTCAACGTTGCACCAGATTCCCCTGCTGAGCAGGCCGGATTAGTTTCACACTCGGATTACATTGTAGGAGCGGAAAATGGCTTGCTGGCGGCAGGTGGCGAAGGTCTGCTGTCGCGGGTCGTGACGCGAGTGGTTTCAAGCTATTATAACGATTCAGGATTTCAAGAGGGTTCTCCCCCCGAAATAGAACTCTATGTTTACAGTCATGATTACGACACTCTGAGACCAGTAAGTATTCAGCCAAACCCTAATTGGAATGGTAACGGACTTCTAGGATGTGGTGTTGGTTATGGCCTCCTTCATAGACTGCCTCTTGTTGTAGGTAAGTTTGAGACCTCTAACGGACACAAAAGCTCGTCAGCACATGCCCAGACGTCTATACTTCCTCCTGGAGATACTTTGTTCGAAAGCACCGATTTAGCAAACTCTTCAGTCCAATTGGCTTCTCCAACGCAAGTTTCGGTGCATGTTCATCATGCTGCAGGGAAGAAAAAGAGGCATAACAACATAAACAAAGCTGAACTCTCTGCTTATTTTGCAGAGGAAGAAAAAAAGAGCAAAGAAGCTGATATATTGCCTTCGGCAAGCGCTTCTTTTGCTTCAAGTCCACTGCCCCCGCCGCCTGCAACGTCTTCTCTTCATTCGCCCACAACATGAGCATGCTGTTCTTTTTTATTTTTATTTTGTCAGATTCATATTTTAGTTCTCTACTGATACGAAATGGCTATAGTTTTACTTCAATCTGTGATACCGTTCACAACAGGGAAGGAACGATTAATTCACCACTTCATCTTTTACAAATCTTCATGGGCAGCGGATTTAGTTTCCTTATCTTCGTCACTCTCTTTCTCCTGTTCCAAAGCTTCAGAAATCTTACTGGTGGCATCGACACCATGGGAGCCATTTTCCTTGATGAACTCTGCCAAACCTTCCAAAGTTCTGGGACCTTTGTATACAATGGGCTCCTTGTTGTCAGCAGGGTAAAGCATAAGAGTGGGGTAGCCTCGAATTTCCTCTGGGGTTTCGTTGGTGGTATGATCAATCTTTGAGATAACAACCTTGTCAGCATCTTCAGCAAACAGCTCTCCGAGCTGATCGTAGATAGGAGAAAGGTTTTTGCAGTGTCCACACCACGGGGCATAAAACTCAACCAAAACATCTTTGTTCGAATCCTGGACTACTTTCTCAAACTCGATTCCAGTTAAAATGAAAACAGGGCCATCTTGAGACTCTGGCACCGGATCGGACTTGATACTTGGAGAGAGCTTACCAGAGATCCAGTCCTCAATGTAGGTAGCAAGACCTTTCTCAGTGATTTCCTTGTCTTGGGGGAAAGGGAATTTATGATTCTTGGCAAAGTCTTGAATCACAACGGCAGGCCACTCAGCCTTCAAGTTAACGTTATCGGCATGTGCACCATACTGCTTTGCATCCAAAACACCGATATGAGCTTTTCCCTTCAACTTGGCGGCAAGAGGCTTGATGTAGTCTGAAAGCTTGGTTTTGTCTTCGTCATTATCAGCGAAAATATACAAGAGAGGAAGCCCAGAAGAAGCATAACTAGAAAACGTAGTTGGGCCGACTTCACCAATGACAGGGAAAGATTCTTGAGCAATTATTGATTTGATCGTGTCAGAGTCAAACTCGAAATCACTGTCTTTAGAGGTATCGAATGGGACGTGTTTGTCCTCACCAACAAAATCCTTGAATATAACTAATCCCGGCAATGAAGTAATGCCAAATTTCTCTGCCAAAGCTTTGTCATTAGAGGCACCAAAAATGTGCTTGTCTCTAAGTGACTCTGCAGAGGCTTTAAAAGTTTCATTATCCTTCTGGTTATCGAAAAACCCTACTACTACAAAGTCCTCCTTTCCAGTGAAATCATCAATGTTCTCACTGGTCACCTCTGAGACGCTGGGCAGAGACTGTCGGATCATGAATGAGACGATATTTTCTGCCTTCCTAGCACCAGAATAAGCATTCACGTTGTCTAAGCCATGGAACACCTTGATTGTAGGATATCCTTGAATTTTGTGGTCAGCACAAAGAGCTTCCTCCTCAGTACAGTCGATTTTGGCAATTTTGATCCCCTTCTCTTTTAAAGCGGTGGCAGCTTGTTCGTACTCGGGAGCGAGAGCCTGACAATGTCCACACCAGGGGGCAAAAAATTCTGCCATAACGGGATCATTTTCAGTGACGAAATCATTGAAAGAGTCTCCAGTGAGCTTGTACACGTCACTACCTAGACAGGCGGTAGCAAATAAAGAACCTAGCAGAATCGAATACTTCATCTTGAAACCAAAATACGCTAAAATTTGGCTTTTCGTTTAAGAGAAAGCAGGTTCAGTTGAAAAAAGATTAGAAGGCAGTGTTTCAGAAGGCGCGAGCAGTACTATTTGTAAGGCTGAAAAATGGAACGTGTCCTTAAATTTACCGTGGCCAAAAAAGAGAAGGAATCATACGTGACATCAGCTGGCTGTTTTACTGCGTTCGTTGCCTCCCTCCTCGCCACTTTAGGTAAGCCACGTATCTTTATATAAACCCCCCAACTGGCTTCGAACAGTGAGGCCACATTGTGACATTCTGACACCCTGGGACTCCATGCAAGCAGTTTGCGCTTGACTTGACACTTTAGCTTTCATTATGTAATCTTCTGAAATGTTCACTAATCTCCGCAATTCAAGAACGAGCGCAGTGCGCCAATATTGGGCTGTGACTGTCTCTAACTCAACTTTGGCACATCGCTCTACGTAAATTAATAGAGTGCTCGAATATGTAATTGCCAGGCAGCCCAGGCACTGTTGATTGTTTCCCCCTTGTTTGAAGTTTTAGACTGCTTCAACGCTAGTACTATTCATGTTGAGCAAATCGGAGTTTGTAGACAATCCCTTCACAAGTTGAAAGTGTGCGAACATAAAATATACGTATTTCGAGACATATCAAGTCACAACCTGATTTACAAGCTTCTTGAAACTGCAGCACTTTTTGGAGCTATTGTCACAAACAGAAATTGTGGATTCTTTGATGATGGCATCGGGTGATGTTATTTTCGAGGAGCAGGAGGAAGCCAAGGTAAGTTGTTCTTTGTATGAAGCGAGGCAATCCCATGTTAAAAATACAGCCCTTAGATTTTATCCTTTTTCCTAACTTCTTTGATTAGCTGGCCATTCGGAAGTTCCTGCAATCCAAGACGTCTTACGACGTGCTTCCAGTGAGTTTCAGGCTTATTGTTCTTGACACAAGCCTGTTGGTGAAGAAGTCATTTAATATATTACTACAAAATGGGATTGTTTCGGCGCCTCTTTGGAACTCAAAAACTTCGCGGTTTGCTGGGTTGCTGACTGCTTCAGACTACATCAACGTTATTCAATACTATTTTCAAAACCCTGATAAAATGGACAAAATTGAGCATTTTACATTGGATGGTCTCAGAGATGTTGAAAAGGCAATAAGTGCAGAACCTATCGAAACTATCTCCATTCACCCATTCAAATCTCTTTTCGAATGCTGCGAAAAAATGCTAAAAAGTAAAGCAAGAAGAGTACCCCTCATCGATGTTGATGAAGAAACAGGACGCGAGATCGTGGTCAGCGTACTAACTCAGTACCGTATACTGAAATTTGTGGCCTTGAATTGCAAAGAGACCAGAAAGCTCAAACTATCTCTCGACAAATTGAAGATTGGCCGGTATGATGATATTTCAAAATGCTCCATGACCACCCCAGTAATTGAAGTAATTCACATGTTATCAGAGAAAGGCATATCGTCAATTCCCATTTTGGACGATGATGGAAAGCTGCTTAATGTTTACGAAGCTGTTGATGTGTTGGCTCTGATCAAGAGCGGAATTTACACAGATCTAACACTGTCTGTGGGAGAGGCTCTTATAAGAAGACCGGAGGACTTTGAAGGTGTCTACATGTGTACGAAATCAGACTCTCTTGATACGGTCATGGATACCATTCGCCGCTCGAGGCTGCATCGTCTTTTTGTCGTTGACGAGAACGGTATTTTGAAGGGATTGGTGACTTTGAGTGACATCTTAGACTACATCATCCATGGTTAATTATTATTTTTTGCATTGAACTGTGGTTGTTAGGATTAGCTCTAGAGGTAGTATAGACTACATATATATATATATATATCTAACATTGTTACGAACTTACACTTTTAGCTTCGTTATTCGAAAGGGAACACTGTAGTTCACGGTGCTCTCAAAAAATTTAACTCCGTCACGCAGTTCCGAATTCATTGTAGGGCACTTGATTTCAGACTCTAATTTGTTGCATGCGATAGTCTTTTCACTGGTCAAGCCATTTAGGTTCAAATTCTGGTGATTCTCAAGAAACTTGGAGTGCCATTTTGCGGGAAAAAACCGCAGCACAACACATGTTATGTTCTCCTGGGAGTTTTTCGAGATAGCATGCTGTATTAAAATGGCCGAAGCTTTCTCTGGGTCGTTGACATGTCGAACTAAGTCTACAGCATCTTGGTCTCCACAAACTTTCCACAGTCCAGCTGTTGCTAAGATACAAAATTCATCCTCCGCGTGACAAAGAGATGTACATGTGGTGTATGGCTCAGAACAGACATATCTTTTGAAATCATGGTCGCCCAATGCTCTCGTTGAAGACAGGATCCCATCTACTAGTGAAGAGATTACGCGGCCGCCATTGGCTACTATTCTGCTGCGCTCCTTATTGCTCATGCAGCTATGATCAAGCGTTAGCCTTTCTGCCCTACCATTTGAGCATAGTACAATCCTTGTGTTCCCGCAATTTGCTGTATACAATATTCTTCTGCCGTTTCCCTTATGTTTCACGTATGCAACTGCAGCAGTAGATCCAGAGTTATCGTAATTGCTAATTTGCAAAAGCTTTGAATCAGCCTCACGAAAGGTAACGGCTAAAATCCCGTCCGGTCTCAAGTAAGCTTTGTGCTTTCGCAAATTGCGCTCCAGTAGTGAATGCAGCACCAGAGAACACCATTTCGAGGTTATTGATCCATTATGGCCATCAAAAACACCAGCGTATGCCTCGGAAACGTTCCCTGAAAAGTTTAAAGTGCAGTAATGGTTATCCTCCATTGACTTGCAATGTTGGAAGTTCATAGTAGCCTTGGAACCAATAGCAAGGTATACTCGACCACTCATCCTTCTATATTTCAAAAATTAACCGGTTGCTATCCGTTTTGACGATGAAAAGACTGGAAAGGACATGAGCTTTCGTTTTTAAATAGATATCAGTAGCGAAACAAAGAACACAAGTTTATGGAACTTGTTATCTACAGGATTTGCAAATTGGTATTAACATTTGGTTTCACAGCTTATGCGGCCAGAGCGCAGGAATTTTCAAAACAGCTTCCAATCTATAAGATCTCTCTCTGACCGTTTTGGAACCTTGCCAAAAAAGCTCTGATTCAAGGAATAAGAAAATTTGCTGGCCTCTCAAGAAATCTTGCTGGTAATCAATCTATCCAAGCAGTGGAGCAGTACGAATCTAGCTTTGAACGGCTCGCTTACGCCCGCACAAGACTACCGAGTGAGATCCAAGGCTTTTCTCTCATGTAACGTAACGTTAGAACTTCAAGCGATTTTTATATTTATGTGCTATATCTGAGGCTTACTAGAGCTCTTATGATCGGCAAAACTTTATCTGTAGATTGGGCCGAAATGAAATTTTTTTTTTTACTTTTTTTTTTTTTTTTCAACTGCTCTTTACACACAGGTTTTCAGCATGGTTCTCAAGTCCACCTCAGGGATAGATAACAATGCAATTTACCAAATTTCTGGTGTATCCTCTTCTAGGTCATTACCAGACTGGCTCGCGAGAAAACATAAAAAGTCGCTGAGACATGATCCAGGTAAGTTTCTCTATCATGACTTAGTATTGTGCGGTGCTAACATTACGCAGAGTATGCAAACCGTATAGAATTGATACAAGATTTTCAGTTTGAAGAGGCTTCCAATAAAATCAAAGTGACAAGGGATGGTCTATACTGTATGGCCACTGGTACATACAAGCCTCAAATCCATGTCTACGAATTTGAACAGCTATCTCTAAAGTTTGACAGACATACTGACGCTGAAAATGTTGACTTTCAAATAATATCTGATGATTGGACAAAGTCGGTGCATCTCCAAAATGATAGATCCATTGAGTTTCATGCTCAAGGTGGTATTCATACAAGGGTTAGAGTTCCAAGGTTTGGAAGAGCTATTGAATACAATCGCGCCAACTGTGATTTGTATGTCGCCGCTGCTGGCAATGAAGTTTACAGGTTAAATTTGGATCAAGGAAGATTTATGGCTCCGTTTGAAACTCGGGCGGAAGGCGTTAACTGTGTTGGCATCAACCCAGCGCATGGCTTACTGGGGTTTGGCACAGAAGCTGGAGCTGTGGAGTTTTGGGATCCACGAGCTCGAAATTGTATTCTCAGTCTAGAAGTTGGGGGTGGCGGCTACGGTGTAGGAAGCGGCGTAACCGCTTTATCATTTTCGCAAAATGGCCTTGACGCTGCATTTGGCACTCACGAGGGTAAGACTGTTCTGTTCGACTTGCGAGCATCATCGCCCTCTTTAATTAAGGATCAGGGATACGACTTCCCCATCAAAAAACTGATGTTTTTGGAGAACGTAAATGTTTCCAATAAAATTTTATCTTCCGACAAGCGAATCGCCAAAATTTGGGACTCCAGGTCTGGGGACATATTTGCATCCATGGAACCAAGTGTTGATATCAATGATATTGCTCATGTTGATAACTCTGGAATGTTTTTGTTTGCAAATGAGGGCATTCCTATGCATTCGTATTACATACCTTCTCTTGGAACAGCGCCGCGCTGGTGCTCTTTTCTGGATAGCATCACTGAAGAGCTTGAGGAAACTCCTACCTCTTCTGTTTATGAAAATTACAAGTTTGTTACAAGGAAGGAGCTTAAAGCACTCAACTTGGCTCATTTAATTGGCAGCAGCGTAGTGAAGTCTTACATGCATGGTTTTTTTATCGATATCAGACTTTATGAACAAGCTAAGCTAATCAGCAATCCATTTGAGTACAGGGATTACCGAGAAAGGGAAATCAGAAAGAAGATAGAAAAGGAGCGAGAAACTCGTATTAGAAGTACCAACCAAAAAGTCAGAGTTAATAAGGAATTTGCTGCACAGCTTGGTGCGGATAATGACTCTGCGGTCTCTGGAGCAGACCTTGTTGACAATCGATTCAAGGCTATCTTTGAGGATCCTGAATTCCAAATTGATGAGAACAGTTATGAGTATAGGCGACAACATCCAGAGCTTATTGATTTGCAAGCCAGATCAAACAGAGCAAAAGGTAAAGGAGACAAAGCAGCTCAATCCGCTGACAGGAAGCCTTATAACCAGAAGAACAGGTTTGTTGAAAGTAATGGAAGCAGCATATTGGCACGCTCAAGACGCGATAACAAGGTACCAGAAGAGCAAAAGTCTTTTTCAGAGAAGTTGAACCATGAAGGCTCGCATGAAAGCTCACATTTGCAGAATGATGTTGTTAAGCGGAATGCCAATGGAAACATGGAACTCACCTTCACACCAGGGGCGAAGAAAAAATTTCAAGGCAAATCTTTCAACAACAGGGCAGACTCTGGTAAGAAGGTGCAAATATATGAAGGTCGAAGAAGAGCTAGCAAACGGACACTATAATCCCATAATATTTATATGCATATAATGAAATACATGGACTGAAATACAAAAAAAAAATATTGAAATTCCTTAGAGGACTTCAGAAAAAAATCTCTGATATATATATACCAGCTACCAGAACTTCAAAAACAAAAATTGTTAACTCTCTTACAACTCTTGAATTTCAGGCTCCAAAGAATCCAACTCAACAAAATATGGTTGATAAAGAAAAGCCAAAGGATCAAAGCTCAAACATTGACGATGCTCTTCTGTCTTTGGACAGCACCAGCTTGGAAAAATATATGATGAAGAAGCCTGAGAAGGAGGATCACACAAATGCAGCGCCTGCAAATTTCTCATTTTCCGCCGCCGCTGCGGACGGCTCAACACAAAGCAAAGGTATCGTAGATTGCAACGCACAGCGTCTCCCTACTATTGCGAATCTTTTGACTAGCTCTGTTGATCAAATAGGCTATGTAGAAAGTTCTGTGGAGGGGCAGCAGGTTGAAGGTGGTCAGTCAAGGAAAAATCATAACGGGGTAGTAGAGAACAGCAGTGTTTTTCCTGTTCAAAAAGATCCGGTTTTGGAGCAAGCAAAGAAATCAACTGCTGCTACGGGTGTAAATAATCCAGCTCAGGACAATGAAAGCAGTCTGGTGGATTTTGCTGCTAGAGCTTCGACTGCGGACAACGAGAATGTGTTGGCTGCATCTTCAGACTTGCAATCAAGTATTAGCTCTGAGTTGGCATCAAGTGGCAGTTATCAATTTAGGTATTATCAAGGCAAGCCGGGCAATGATTTAGCAGATACCCATACTAAAGAGATCAGCGATAAAGAAATGGAAAGCCAGCCTACAGTTAAAAGGGCATTGGTTGGTAAGAGCAAAACTAGTAAACAAAAGCGGAAGAGGGGTTCGACGGAATACGAGGCCTCTTCCAACCTCTCGACTGAAATTCTAAGTCATGGTAGGTTAAGGTCTTTGGGTAAGCCGTTCCCATGCTCAGCCAAAGACTGTAATTGGTCATTTTCACGCTTGTCAGACCAACGCAGGCATATGAGATCACATCAGAAGCCAACATTTTCTTGTCCGTTTTGGAAGTACAATTCTTCGTGCCATCGCAATGGGGGTGCTTTCAATCGCATGGATGTGTTGAGAAGGCACTTGAAGCTAGTTCATATGAGTAGAGATACGCTCAATGACTCTCAAGTTTCTGGTACTTGTAAGCTGTGCCAGTCTTACTTTGACGATCTCAAGGAATTTACAGAGCACTGCGAAATGTGCGCCGAGCTTCATAAGCCTACTAATTGGAGAATAGGGGCCGGCGCTTCAGCAGTACGTGAGACACCTACTCATAGTGGTTTAACCATTATGCACGTTGGGCAGAGCGCGCCAACTTTGTTCTCTATTGGTGCTACTGAGCGGTGATGTCGGTGATTTGTGATTTGGCCCAGCATTATGAGATACGCTCTATTTATTTATGTTTATTTATTTCTCTTATTTATAAGTTTATTCTGGCAGAACCTCAACTCTACCCAACTGTCCATCGTTCATAAGTTCATGCCCTGTCGCTCAGCAATAACTTGATAGTGTCAGCAATTTAGCGCGTTTGCGTTACGTAACACTTGCTGCTGACGCGTTAGGGCAAGAAGTCCCACGATCCAAGGTGCATCGAGCTAGCTAGATATATCTATAGATCTATTAAGTCTCTATATACATGGATGTATATATTCTTGAAGACGGACATAGCGCTATATCTAGCATCTAGCTTTTCAGTTTCCTAAAATTGGCTGAGTTAATTGACGCGAATACTATTATTGCATTTCAAATTGGACGGAGCTGGTGTGACTTCAGTTCTATAAGGAGAAAAATAACCGATTTCCAATATTTACTGAAAACGTTTGTGGCTATATCAACAGAAATACCAGCTTAAGTGACTACAGCAAACCTCAAAGTTCCATGGATGGCATTGAAGCCACGCCTGTCATGAAAGCAATGAGAGGTAAGCATGCTTGGATTGTGTTTGATTTCTCTTATGCGACTTGGAATCAAAAGATTTGGAGCCAGGAGTATGAGGGATGGTGAGTAAACAGATGCTAACCAATATCTAGACTACAAAATTGTCGTCCTGGGAGCAGGAGGTGTGGGTAAATCTGCTCTTACTGGTAAGTCGCTATGTCTATGCAAGCTTCTAAAAGGTAAAATCTAATTCCGAACTCATAGTCCAGTTTGTTCAAGGCGTCTATGTCGAGTCTTACGATCCAACTATCGAAGACTCTTATAGAAAAGTCACAGTAATAGAATCCAGGGTGTGTGCTCTGGAGATCTTGGATACAGCAGGTGTAGAACAGTTTACTGCTATGAGAGAGCTTTACATTAAGAATGGTGAAGGCTTCATTTTAGTATACAGTATTACAAGTAGCGATTCTTTGAAAGAGCTGGTAAAACTCAGAGAGCAAGTCATTAGGATCAAAGACAATTTCAAAATTCCAATAGTTTTGGTTGCCAACAAGAGCGATCTCACAGAAGAAAGGAAAGTGACTGCAGAGGAAGGATTAGACATGGCAAAATCTTGGGGGAATGTACCCTTCTACGAAACTTCTGCCAAGTTCAAGTCTAACGTTGATGAGGTTTTTCTGGACTTGGTTCGTCAAATTATGAAAAGAGACTCGACACTTACAACATCCTCGGCCAGTAATGTTGCTGGGCACTCTGCCTCTGCAACTCCGAGTCACAGTGCAAACACATCCACCAGCGCGCCCAACACTGCGCATCAACACCACCACCAGAACAATGTCCAGAGACTCTTAAAACCCAAAGCTCACCGGAAAGCCAGCATGAATTCAACGCCTGTACCCAGCGATAAGTCTCAAAAAAATAAAAAGAAGGACTGTATTATAATGTAAAGCCATTTTGAAGATCGTATCTTGATAGCACTGACTGTTTAGATCAAAATATTACAAGCATGCGACGCGTAGGCTTTTTCGGCCGGCATGATAATTACCTCGAGGTTCTTGCTTTGTACTTGCCAGATATCTGGGACTGTGAATGTTTCTGAAGCTGGACTTCTGATAAGCATGCTATTTCCCTTGAGCTCTGGAGTTTTTATCTATTGCTTATGTAATACGTTTCCAATTCCGGGCTCACAAGTAAGAGTTTCAGATCCCCTGACCTCAGCTGCAGGTTTATGAGTAGAACCAAGATGATAGCCAAGCATTGTTCGTGATTACACATGATCAATGTCGTAATTTTCCTTCTTTTTTTTTCCAGCTTGCCTCGAGGATCTAAGTCTCCACAAGTGTGTTCAGGAAATTTTCAGTCTTTCTTAAAACTCTATTACTCAGAAGACAAAAAAAAATTGGAGCACGATGGCTAATAAACCTCACGGCGGTGAACTGAAAGACTTGTTAGCAAGAGATGCTGCAATCAGACCCCAGCTTCTAGAAGAAGCTGAAGGACTAAAGGACTTGATTTTAACCGAGCGACAACTTTGTGATCTCGAATTGATTCTTTCTGGTGGATTTTCCCCTCTTGAAGGTTTCATGAATGAAAGTGATTACAATGGGGTTGTCGAAAACTTGAGACTCGTCAACGGCTCATTGTTTTCTATCCCTATTACCTTGGACGTTTCTAAGGAGGAGATTGATACGATTCAAATCAAACCAGGTGCTAGAATTGTTCTCAGAGATCTCAGGGACGATTCTCCTTTAGCAATTCTTACTGTTGAAGATGTGTACAAACCTGACAAGAAAGTGGAAGCCGAAAAGGTTTTCAGAGGTGACCCAGAGCATCCAGCTATCAAGTATCTCTACCACACTGCCAAAGAGTTTTATGTTGGAGGTAAACTTCAAGCCCTTAACCGACTCAATCATTACGACTATACGGGCCTTCGAGAAACCCCAGCTGAGCTTAGGTCCCAGTTTAATAAGCTTGGCTGGCAAAAAGTTGTTGCATTCCAGACCAGAAATCCAATGCACCGAGCTCACCGTGAGCTGACTGTTAGAGCCGCTAGAAGTCGTCAGGCAAATGTTTTGATTCATCCAGTTGTCGGCCTCACGAAACCTGGTGACATTGATCATTTCACTAGAGTTAGAGTGTATCAGGCGCTTTTGCCAAGATATCCTAATGGAATGGCGCTTCTTTCGCTCTTGCCATTGGCCATGAGAATGGGTGGTGATAGAGAGGCTCTTTGGCATGCCATTATCCGGAAAAACTATGGTGCTACGCACTTCATTGTTGGCAGAGATCACGCTGGCCCAGGAAAGAATTCTAAAGGTGTTGATTTTTATGGACCTTACGATGCCCAGGAGCTCGTTGAGAAGTATAGGGATGAGCTTGGGATTGAAGTCGTTCCTTTCCAACAAATGACCTATCTTCCAGATAGTGATGAGTATGCCCCTCGTGATCAAGTAGCTGCTGGAACTAAAACTCTTGATATTTCCGGCACTGAACTCAGAAAACGGTTACGCCTTGGTTTGCCCATCCCTGAATGGTTTTCATATCCCGAGGTCGTCAAGGTTTTGAGAGAAGCTCATCCTCCAAGAGACAAGCAGGGATTCACTATTTTCCTAACTGGTTATTACAACTCTGGCAAGGACTCTATCGCCAGAGCTTTGCAGGTCACGTTGAATCAGCAAGGAGGCAGACCGTCCACTTTGTTGCTCGGAGAAACTGTGAGAAGTGAGCTGTCTGCAGAGCTTGGATTTTCTCGAGAGGATCGTCATAAGAACGTTCAAAGAATAGCTTTTGTCGCTGCCGAATTGACAAAATCCGGAACCGCGGTCATTGCCGCTCCTATTGCTCCTTTTGCCGACTCTAGATCCCACGCTAAAGAGTTGGTTGAGAAAAATGGAAGCTTTTTCTTAGTTCATGTTTCCACTCCCCTTGAACATGCTGAATCCACTGATAGAAAAGGAAGGTATGCTGCTGCTAGAAGAGGAGAGATTAAGGGTTTCACTGGTGTGGATGACCCATATGAAACCCCTACTGATGCTGACATTACCGTTGATTTGACAAAGATCGATGTCCGAACCGCTGTCCACCAGATCATACTTCTTTTGGAGTCTCAAGGGTTTTTTGGGAACTAACTGATGTAATCTTTTGCGCTGTAAGGAGCATTCTGTGCTGTGATGTGTGAAAACATATATGGTGCTTATATTCTCGAGAATTTGTGTAGCCATCTATAGAAATGCTGTGTTGATAGCCTCGTCGGTCCAATCTAGCGAGGCAGACATTCGGTAGAGGCCAGGTCTTATGTCATCGACGCGGCTGAAAAGCTAACCGATCTGGCTGGCGTCAGTGCTTAGATACTCTCTATCCATTGTTTACAGCTTACCCGATCAGGAAAACGTCTTCTCGTTGGTCCTATTTTTGCAAGCTATTAAAGCTAGCTGTACTTTTTGCTCTTCTTCTCCTTTTTTCTCTTCTTCAAACCATCCTAATTTCTCTTCTTCAGAGCTTTAACTCATTTTCACCTACAGGGCAGGTCCCGAAATACTTTCTTTCTTTCTTCGTTTACTTGCTGGTCAAGATAAACACCATATTTCGCACAAACTTAAAAGAAAAAAAAATCTAAAAAATCAAGTTTAAAAAATATACAAAAAAAAATGAACCCAGCACTTGCCATATCATCGTTGGCGCATTCTCAAGAACTATCGTCCCAGTTGAGCCTTGCCTGGGGAGCTAATGCTTCTACAGCTGTTAGGGATTCGACTGGTGCTATGGATCAGGATGAGAGTTCTCCTCTCAAGAGCCACGTAAAAAAGATAAGGGTGACTGAACAGGGAGACAGATACATTCCTAGCAAAATCAACTCGCATGTTATAACTTCTAAGCTGGACAGTCAAAGCGCTAGTAATCTAAGCCAGTGCGATGATACTGGTCTAGGTTATCGAAGCTCTGTGGCAGAGGCATGCGGAGTCAGCTTTAATGCTAGAATACTGGAATTCCAGCCAGCTGCACCACAATCATCTAAACCTGTTGATCTTCGAAGTCAGTACAACAGGCCGGCCGTGTCGGCTACAAGTGCACAGAAAAGAAGGAGATTTCCCACTATGCCAGAAAGGGTACTTGATGCTCCGGGTATTCTTGACGATTATTATCTCAACCTATTAGACTGGTCTTCAGGCAACCAAGTAGCAATTGCTCTTGAGCGAGATGTTTATTTGTGGAGTGCGAGTAGCGGCTCTGTGGTTAGTTTACTAGAGTCTCCAGATAACACTTACGTTTCGAGCATCAAGTGGTCAAATGATGGCGCCTATCTTGCTGTTGGAATGTCTGATGGAGATGTTCAAATTTGGGATCCAGAAATGAAAGCAAAATTGCGATCTATGCGTGGTCATAGTAGCAGAGTTGGCGTTCTGTCTTGGAATAATCATAATTTGTCCTCGGGATGTAGGGATGGCTCTATTTGGAATCATGATGTTAGTATTGCCAACCACAAAGTGAACGAATATCTGAATCATTCGGCTGAGGTGTGTGGGCTCGAGTGGCGCTCCGATGGTGCTCAGTTGGCAAGCGGTGGAAATGACAATTTGCTAAACATTTGGGATGCCAGGTCTATTACACCCAGATTTACGAAAAACAACCATAAGGCAGCTGTCAAAGCCGTGGCTTGGTGCCCCTGGCAACTTAACCTTCTGGCTAGCGGAGGAGGAAGCCAGGACAAGCATATCCATTTCTGGAATTCTACTATCGGATCACGTGTTAACTCGGTTGATACAGGGTCTCAAGTCACCAGCTTGAAATGGGGTCACATTAATAAAGAGATCCTGTCAACTCATGGGTTTCCTGATAATACCTTGACAGCCTGGGCTTATCCCACTTTGGCCAAGACTGCGGAAATTAAAGCTCACGATTCGCGTATCTTACATTCTTCTCTTTCTCCTGACGGAACCTCTCTGGCAACTTGTGCTAGTGATGAGAATCTAAAGTTCTGGAAGATTTGTGAGAGTATCGGGAAAAGACAAGAGCCTGTTACAAGCACTTTAGAGGGTGGTAAAGACTTATCTAAAGCTATGATGATCCGATGATGGTGAAAGGATCAAGCCTAAGCTGTGGGGCATCTTTTCGCTGCACGTGGGAGCTCCTTTTTTATAGTTATTGCATCTTCAAGTAGCTAGTGTAAGCAACAATAGCAAGAAAATAAATGATACCTTTAATACCCTTGGAATTTTGTTGCAAGCTTCTCCGAGCAGTACGCTTCAACGCTCAGCCCTGAAAAGAATAACTACCTCAACAACATGGCTGGCTTTTTGAGTCATGCTTTAAGCCAGATATCTTTATCCAACCTACAGTTAATGCTTTGAGCTCATTTCTTTTTGTGTTCTTGCTTTTCTCTGAACAATGTTGACTCGAGACTTTATGAGCAGCATCCTTATATAGAGTATGCTTCCTTCCTCAAACAGTTTTCTGATATTAGAGTGATGATGATGAAAGTAGTGAAGAATGAGGTAGATTGTCCTGAGAGCTTACGCATGATCATGGAATTATGACCTCTGTACAGAAATCCTGGAGCAGACCAACTCCCTTGTTACTTGTACGCAACGTGGTCCTGATTCCGAAGTCTCGCAGCCCGGAAAACTCGAGCTCCTTTCGATGCTTCTGGATGTTAATGTTCTTCGGTGTTAGCTCCAGGGTCTTGAAAAAGGAGACCTGGAGCTTTCTAGTTTAGAATAGTAGGACTAATTTGAAGAAAGTTAAGAGCTGTCAACCCTGTAAGCGGATATTTAATGTATGATTTCGGTACATGATCAATGATTTTTTACCCAAGCAGCAGAGAAACGAGGTTACGTGTCGTCTTCTGCATCCAGAAAGCTTGAATATATAGAATTCTGACAACAGGGAGACACCAAGAGATAAGCGCAGAAGATATTTCATGTCCATCATCCTGTGCTCACCTTAGTTGTGTTATGCAGCAAGCCGCATTATTTTTCTGTGCAATTATAAGCCAGGTATTATGAGTTTCTATTTATTAGACTCTTCAATGGAGAGTTCACAGTGTCTGTCCAAAATGCTTTCAGTGAGATAGAAAAGACCCCCGGCGCCATCAGCCACACTTGCGAGATTGGCGCGGAGGCTTGAAAGATGAGTTGCATCGAGGTCACCTCAGAGCTCGCGTAATACTCGCTGCCACATTTATTAAACCAGCACACTAATTCGAGTAAGCGTAAATTACGGTACGCAGGAATTTCTCATACTGAATAAACCAGACTTTTAATTTTTTCAGAAATGTATAAAAGTTGCTGAAGTCCACAATTTTTTTAATCTTTTTCTCTTTTTTTCCTCAAATCTCTTTGCCTTTTGGCTAAGATCAAGTGTAGTATCTGTTCTTTTCAGTGTAACAACTGAAATGGCACCATCGGTGTCTATTAATCTGTTACATTTATTTTTGAAGCTCGCAGTGGACCCGCTGGGCATGCCTATGGCCCATTGCACCGTGTCGTTGTTATTGCACTACCGACAACTGACGCGAATTCTATATCATTCTTTTGAGCTGTTTACTTGAGGTCAAATATGCCGTTCAATGGATTGATACAGAAATGGTTCTCGCACATTGGACCTGAGGTCACGGCGAGGATCGTGCTTTCTTGAGCCTTTGTATTTGTTTCGTCTCATTACGTTTTTGCGTAGCTTAAACTTCAGGTTGACGCACTCAACTAATTTCTTTAGTAGCCGTGAAGGTAGAGAAAAATTGTCTGTATGTATCTGTCACGAGAAGAATTAACAAAGTGATACAAACGAAACAGCTTGCTGTAGCTTTTTGTGAGGTAGTCAAATAAATTAGGTTTATGGTCAAATCTTTCTGAGTACCTGCGCATATATAAATGTGATATCGTAATAGCGTAACTGATGCGCTTATTGAGCCATGATCGATTCTACATAGTTTAATCAGGGCATTCACATCTAGACCCGTTAAAACATCCCCATCTGACGGGAAAGCCCTGTAGCATCTTGTCGTCCGTTCCAACCTTATTAGGTAGCAATTATTATTCAGGCTGTTTAGTTTCTCTGCTGCTAGATATATTTGTTTGGAGCGCTACCATTATGGTGAGAATTGACGAAAGAGTGCTTGCTGAAAGCGCACTCGTGATTGTTGACATCCAAGAGGATTTTTTGCCGCCAGTACGTCACATAAATAAGAATCACACCAATGGTCAGTATCTGAGCAAACAACCACAGACATTGATAATAACAACTTTAGAACGGATCGCTTGCAGTTGAAGGAGGAAGAAGTCTTATCAGCCTGGTGAATCGTCTTTCCAAGCTGAAGTGGAAGTGTGTTGTTGCATCCCAAGACTGGCACCCAGCAAACCACTTCTCATTCGCTTCAAATCACAACGCAAAACCATTTTCCACCATACAAATCGCTAACCCGGAAGATGTCACAGACGTAAAAGAGCAAGTTCTGTGGCCCGACCATTGCATTGAAAATACAGAAGGCGCGCAGTTTCCAGCGGAGCTCGATGTGTCCACAATAACTCACATAGTCAAGAAGGGCCGCCCATGGGACAGAGAATACTATTCTGCATTCAAAGATATATGGAGCACGCATGAAACAGAATTGTCAAGTATTTTGAAAGAGGAAGGAGTTTCTACCATATTTGTATCAGGATTGGCTCTCGACTACTGCGTATTAAATACCGCCAGAGACGGTGTGAAGGAAGGATTCAAAGTTTATCTCATAGAGGACGCTACAAAACCAGTGGATCCATCCACGGGTCAGCAAGCCATCGAACTACTTCGCCAATCCAACGTTTCAGTCATCAAAAGCTCGGAAGTTTTACCTCAGAACGGCGAGGTCTCTTGAATTATCATACACAGCTCAAAGCTGAAGCACTTATATAGACACATCCTATGACTAACCCGTCAGCTGGTATTCTATACACAGACTGAGCTTGTCTGCACTCTGACCAATTCCGGAACCTACAAGTCATTGGGTAATGGGCAGACAGCATGATTTTAAAAGTGATCGCTATTATTGTTAAACCAAAAATATTTATCCTGAGGACTCTGATACAAATATATTAAACAATATACAACTCGTGAAGCCTTATCAGTACAATTTTCGTGACTTTCAAGCGGGCATCCCACTCGCAACGATGCCTTGTTCTAATCCTTTCTTGATTGATGATAGAACCCGGATAGATTTATAGGTGCGCTCGGAAAACTACCACTTCTGCAGGCATAACCTTCCAAATAAGACGGGTTAATATAACGCAGAACCAGGAAATTTTGATCAGTTCTAAACAATCAACCAGCATTGGGATGTATCCAAAAGGACTTACCCTCGCGCAATGTCTTAGATATGCATTGAATAGTCTCAGACTCTCCACAAGCTTTTCTTGATGTACTGTTCACGGACAACACAGGCCAGCAGCCATTTTTCCCTCCTACTTTTGCGAATCCTACTAATAAAACAATTACGTAATAGCACACATTACATAATCAACGTAACACAAACTGAAGTAGTAAATTACAGTACGCTAAATTATTTATGAAAAACACTTTACTAACACTAACAAAACTACCAAAGAAAACCAACGCATCAATAAAGTTTTCAAAATGTAGTATTACGGTTAAAATATGAACCACTATATAAATAAATAAAAATTTAATTTGTTTTAACCGCAATACCAAATATTTATTAAAATATCAGAAAGCTTTCAAAATTTAGCATTCAAAAATTGGCTTATTATTTTTCATGGATAGAGATATGAAAGTTACAAGATAAATGTTGTATGTTGTGTCACGTGATGGGTTTTTTTTTTTTTTTTTTTTTTTTTAATTGTTTTTTTGGGGGTGTTTCTAGAATTTATGGCGCGTTTTATATGCATATTTCTTCTAGCTGCTCCAAAAAGGAATATATCCACTGGACGGAGGTTGACAGTGATGGATATTCTTTTGGTGGTATAGCAGAATCTGCCGTACTCTTTCAGTGTGTCTGTTTTCGAATTGATAAAATTGCGGATTGTTGCAGGTAGAGAAAGAACACTTGTGGGAATTCTGTTGAAAAACATGCTGGATATTTAATTTGGAATTCAGTCGTCTTCACATAAGACCTAACATTGAGTGTCTCATAAACAAAGCATGCAGCAAAACCCAAACCACACATACAGTTTTTATAACGGACGGTGAAAGGAGTTCTATAGAGAAAAGATATGGAGAAAAGTTGAATGCTGAATTCCTGGTGATCAGAATAATTTTCAAGGTTATACGCGGGTCTGTCGTCAAATCTACAACAATGATCATCGCAGAAAAGATAAACAAATGCTAACATAAACATTAAAACACTTTGGGTGAACCCTTAAACCTCGCGTAAGTCCATAACTCAAACAGCTTTCTGACATAAGTTATATTTCTGTTTGTCCCAGTTTTATACTTTTTTTTTTTTTTTTTTTTTTTGACTACTTATATCTTCGTGTCTGCTCAGAAACGGGCTGGAACCAAAAAAATCTCTGGCAAGATGCAACCTCAGAGCAAAGGTATGATGGGTTTTCCAGCAGCCAACAGTGTTAACGCGCTCCGGGTACCTCAAGGAAGCCCTTTGCGTGAGGGACACAACAGTGAAATTGGAGACGTTACCACACTTACAGATGATTTGAACAGATTAACTTTACCAGCTAGTAACAAAGAGAATGCGTACTCCGTGCAAGAAAGTTCTTCTAGAGCAGGGCTGACTTCTTCTGAATTAGAGAAGCTACACGACCCAAAGGTCCGAAGGCTAGTAAACGTTGCCCAGCTTTATTTTTTTGACTACTATTTTGATATGATGACCTACGTTTATGAGCGTCAAAAACGCTTGAATACGGTAAAGCTCGAAATTAATCAACAGAGCACCGATCAAGAAAGAGAGCTAAGTTGGAAAACATTCTGCGGAAAAGAAAAGCGATATTTGAGAGCAAGAAGAGTGAAGCTGAAGTATGGGGATTTCAAAATTTTGACACAAGTGGGCCAAGGAGGCTACGGCCAGGTGTATCTGGCTCGCAAGACTGATACCAAAGAAGTCTGTGCTCTGAAAGTTTTGAGTAAGAAGCTTCTGTTAAAACTGGATGAGATCAGACACATCCTCACAGAAAGAGACATATTGACTGTTGCAAAGTCAGAGTGGCTTGTGAAGCTTCTCTACTCTTTTCAAGATGCTGAAAATGTTTATTTGGCGATGGAATTTGTTCCAGGCGGTGATTATCGAACTCTCCTGAACAATACTGGCATCCTAAATCCTAGACACACCAGATTTTACATCAGTGAAATGTTTGCTGCCCTTGACGCTCTTCATGAACTTGGCTACATCCACAGAGACCTCAAGCCAGAAAACTTCTTGATCGACTCCACAGGGCATATAAAGCTGACAGACTTTGGCTTGGCTGCGGGAGCAATTACACAAGAAAAAGTTGAAAGCATGAGGATCAAACTTGACGCTGTCAAAAACGTTGAAGTACCTCTGCGCTCTGTCACTGAAAGACAAAAGCTATACAGGTCTCTCAGAAAGAACGACATCAACCAGGCGAACTCAATTGTTGGTTCTCCAGACTATATGGCGTTAGAAGTTCTTCAAGGAAGGAACTATGATCATACTATTGATTACTGGTCACTAGGCTGTATGCTTTTTGAAACCTTATCGGGCTATCCTCCCTTCACTGGTAGCACAACAGAGGAAACTTATGCTAATTTGCAAAGATGGAAACAAACTCTCATAAGACCAGTATATAATGATGGAAAGTATGTGTTCAGCGACCGCACATGGGATTTGCTTCAAAGGCTGATAACTAGCTCCAGATTTCGCTACAGATCATTTGCAGAAATCCGGAAGCATCGCTATTTTTCTGAAGTAGATTGGGAAGTGCTCCGTCAGCAGAAACCACCATTTGTTCCCGAGCTAGATTCTGAGGCTGACGCGGGATATTTTGACGACTTTGCGAACGAGGAAGACATGGCAAAATACAAGGAAGTTATGGACAAGAAAAGACAAGTGGAAAACCTCTCCGAGAGAGGTGCTCTTCTTCCTAGCAGAGCTTTTATCGGTTTTACGTATAGGCATTCAAAGGGGGGACAAGGCGTTCTTGATGACCAACAGAGAGCCAGCAAGCGAAGTGTAAATGAGTCTTTCGCGACAATCATCTAGCACTATCTAGTTCATAGATAATGGAATTCCTTCGAAAACGCATGATAAATATTTCACTTTGTAGCTTCTTAACTTGACTGCCAGAATTCTTTGCTTTGCTCGTCAATCACTTTGATACAAGCAGCAACCTTATCCAGACTTACTATAGTCTCATTCATATGCTGGCTTAGTTTTTCGAGATAATCGCTATCAAGAACGCTGTTTTTTAGATCTTCGACGTCGTTTGTCTTCCAGAGCTCCAAATACTTGTCCTGATTATGGCTCTGCTCTCCAGCAGCCATAGCAGTAGCAAGGTCTATTTGAGCTCTATGAAGCTCCTGGAGAGCTTTAGCATGTACGGGGCCAAAAAATCCTTTACTCTTTTTGATTCTAGCTGCCATGTCCACGACATCATCTAGAATATCAACTTCAGACCACAAATGATCATGATATTTTGGCGCCAGGGCTACTGTAGGTATCTTCACGTTGGGATCTCTTGCTTCCATCTCAGCTACATCCCGATAACCCTCGGAGTCTTTGCTATTCTGCCCTTTCAACTCGGCATGCATACCTTAATTTCTCAAACTTCCATCTGCAGAAACTTGAGAGTTTTGTTGTGAAGATAGATATCGATCACAAGCTGAATACTTTTCTAAATCGAGAGCTGGCTCTTATTATGCAAAATATATTTATGTTTTAACGCGTAGAATTGTTTTTTAGCACTTAGGGTAGCCAAGGATAGAAAACAAGAAAACTGATGAGAACCCGAGAAGATGGACAGGGCTGGACTGGAAGGATCTTTGCCAATAAGGCCGCCATGGAGAAAGCTTCTTTGGGTTCACCAACCTTACGCCGATAATTTTGTTGACGTCACGTTTCTGTCACAGCTGAAAAGAAACCCCAATGTTCAAGCCTACTCGTTCTACGCCCTTTTTTCCTCTTCCTCAGTAGTTTTGCTGCACTTGTCGAATATAGTGATTTTTTTGGTGATTTTTGTAGGAATCTATAGGCTTGATTGGAACCCATGGTGGTTCCCATTTTTCGGTACTCTACTAAGTGTAATTGGGTTCACGGCATGGAAGCTACTAACTGGTTCTAGAGATGTCCAGAAAACAGGTAAGAAGTTTTCCTCGGCATTTCCTTTGGTATTCAAAGCTCTAACTTAGAATCTAGTCTCGACCTTCAAGTCATTTATTCTGATATTGTTCTGCATTTTGGCTTTATCTCCTGTTTTGAAATCATTAACCCTATCAACCTCATCTGACTCTATATGGTCCATCTCTTGCTGGCTTTGCTTAGCCAATGTCACATTTCATGACTACTCGCTCTCTATGCGCAAGGAAGCTCGATTTATGCTATCTACCAACCTGGCTTTGGCTGCCGCTATCGTTCTTGCTTCAAGACTAGCAACAACAACTGCTGTGTTTTGCTTTGTTGTTTTTTCTATTGAGATTTTTGGGGTTTTACCACCATTCGCCCTGTGGGTGAGACAAAGGTCTACAATTTTGCACTGGACTCTTTTGGCTGTTTCATTAGCAAGTTCTAGCACTGGTTTATATGCAATTGGACGCAATTGGGCGGTAGGCGTCTGGCTCGTTGTTCAGTTAGCTTTAATGCTGGCACTTCCATGCTGGCTATTAGGGCTACAGAAGTACAAAAATGAGATACAAGGACCATGGGATCCCGCCAATCCCGTGATAAAGCGAAGAAATTGATAATTTGCTTTATGAGTTAGGAAGTCTTCAACTCAAGTTGGAGGGAATCCCTGACCAACAGTCTGTATAGGACTTTTGGAGCACCCCACAAGTGAGAGCCCATTTTGTGACACTCAGCTTGAATTTGGACTCGAACATGAAAGACATTGATCCTTCTCCGACGAATTCTGGTTTGAGGCCAGCTGACCCATCAGAGAAAACTCCAGCAACTTCTTTGGTATCAAGTGTTACCTTCATGAATGTTTCTGTGTCGGGACCGTGTGGTGAGAAGCTATTATGCAGCGATGCTCCTCCTGGCTGGAACTCGTTTTTATTTTTTGCCTCATAGCTGCCACATACTATGCCCATGAATTCAGACATGCAATTTCTGTGGAAGTAGGGTGGTCTGAACGTATCTTGCTGTACTTGCCATCTCGGTGGAAAAATCACAAAGTCGGCGACTGCCACTCCTGTTGTACTAGACTGGCAAGTGAGGACGGTTGAGATTGATGGATCCGGGTGATCTACAGAAATGGATCCTAAGGTGTTGAAAAGCCGCAAATCATATTTATAAGGGTAGTAGTTGCCAGTCCAGCCCAGAACATCATAAGGGGAACGGCTCTGGATGTGCTGGTAAAATCGATGACCAAATTTTGTGCGGACCTTCCAATCCTCTTTTGGTACTGTTTTGCCTGGAGTAATCGTGATGTCTGAGTATGCCACTGGTACTTTGAAGTCTCGTTCATTAGCAAGACCGTTACCTCCTATCAAACCTCTTTCAGGCAACTCAAAGTGATCACCAAACACTTCGAGGACATAGCCTACAGCGTATTTGGATTTTTCGTCAAGGCGACTTACGCTGAACTTGATTCCAGTTGGAATTACCAAAATTTCTTGCGGCTCAACTCTTAGCAAGCCAAATTCTGTTTGAATCTTGAGTGTACCTTGTTGAGGTACTATAAGAAGGTCGCCGTCGTGATTAGTAAAGGCCTCTTTGCACATATTCTCGGAGGCCTTGTACATGTATATTGCGATTCCGTCATCTGACTCAGGGTAGCCTTGACCAGCAAGCAGTCTTAAACTGGTTACAAACGTCAGCTTTGAATTAAGGGCCTCACAAAAAGATGCATTCTCGAAACTACTCCAACGCAATTGATCTGGAAAGAGTGATGCGTTTTTCAAGTCTTCTCTCGGGTGGCAAATATCCTGAGACTCTTGATATGTACTCTCATTTGTTTGAAACGTCGCACCGTGTGTATTTGCACTGGGCACGACACGGTAGAACCACCTAAGGACGTTACTACTTAGCTCGAGCAATAAACAAACTATGTATACACTTACGCTTGAAGATTTTTTGAACGCGGCCTTGTAAAAGAGGTTCCAGAAATTTTTTCAGCTATCAAGTCGAAGGGGCAAACCCGTGGTGTGAACCTGTCTTTGGGTATGACGCCCTCGACAATTTCTGACGACAGATGAGACCTGAACCCGAATTGATACGCGTAGTCAGCTTCCATTCTTTCAGTTGTGCTCTTTTAATTTGGTGAGAGAAGAGGATAGAAAAAAGACAGCATTTCTTATCTATGGGTAATAAGTACTTGGCCTTTATCTAAGGGCAGTATGGGACAAAAATTTGTGCTGCAATTTCGCTTAAGTTTTTTCTCTTTCAGTTCGGCACTCAAAGAAAAGACTGCGCCGACATAGCCATTTTTTATATACAGCTAAGTACAAGAAGACTATCATACGAATGTTCTCTCCAATAAAAGTTAGATGAGACCTTTAAGAAGCTTTTGCTTATTGTTTTGCAAGGCGCAGGTTTTGACGACTTTCAGTGTAGCTTGTTGATTTTATTTGAAAATCTTGAAAGAAATAAGTTGGAGAAGTACGGCTGAAACTACTTAGCAGTAATCCTATTAGTTCTGCTAGCGCAGCAGTTACATCAAGTGCAGCTATTCAGGCGAACAAACCACCAAACCGAGTATGAACACCTGGTTGATCGACTATATTGCATTATACTTGTGTGAGTGAACAAGCAGAATGAAGTCATGATGGAGGTGATTTTTTCACCTTCCTGATGCTGACAATTCTAAATAACAAGCTGTCTTGCTGCCCACTCCTAGGCGTGAGTTCAGATCATTTTTGGCAGCTAATTGTGCTCCATCTATATTAATTAGTTCATTTTCCCATAAAAAGATAAATTTAAATATACTATAGCTCCACGCGTCAAAGGAGATGCGCGTTGCCAGTTCAATCCCATACGAAGTATAGCAGAAGTATAATTGGAGGAAAATATCTACAATCATGGCCAAAAAGCATGCGCGTCAAACAGCTAACGATTTTTCGCGATATTTTGAGTGTCTTGTTTACAAATCTTGTTTACAACACTGTACAGGGCGCATCTTCACGGGTAGTCTGAAAAGTCTGGTATTGTCACTCATATTTTCAGAACTAGAGAGAAGCGTAATCATTTCCGCGAGAACTGATTTGAGTTGCTAGCTGGAGCTTATTTATTTTTAGTCGTTAGAAGGTAATGCTAACTCAAAGAAACTCAGCAGAGCTGTCTGGAGACACTGCTCCAAAGGTATCATCTACCAAATCTCGCAGTTACGGACGAAAACAAAAAGCGACTCATAAATCCGTGTTTCTATCCACTAGAAATGATCACAAGTTATGGTCGCTGTCTGAAGAGTTTAAAACTCTTCCAATATCAGCTGTGCAAGCTAAGGTAGGGCTAGACACAGAAGCAGACAAAGAAAACTCGAAGATACTGTGGGAAAGCAATCCACTCGAGGGGACCGAGCAGACGTCAAAAGCATCTCCTCTTGATTTTCATCCATGTGAGAGCTTGCCTTCTCATTCCTCTCTAAATTTGGCCACCGAAGAGAGAGAGGCTCCACTCACTGTATTGCCTCAAAATATGAGAGCATCATATTCGCCCGGACTGACTATAGGAAGGATCTCTGACGCATCCTCTACGAATGGGAGCGCATCTCTCAATCATAAAAGCCCTGGCGATGAATGCCTTGATTTCGAAGCTCCTACAAGAAAGCAAAACTCTCAAAGTCTCTACGAAACTGTATTTGAAGTGCCGAACGAACAAAATCCCCATTCACGTTCTTCTTCGAAACTAAAACAGTGGAGAAATAAATTTACAAATTCAACAAGAGAAAACATTCCAGTATCACCTAGAAGGTCTCCCTTTTCAGGTGTTGGCCAATCTTTGAAAGTGCTGACTCACAAAGCGTCGTCAAGTCCTAAAGATAAAGATGATGCTACTAGAAAGGCCAGAGCTACTGATTTTTCACGAAGATCCATGCTGAGCTCGCATTCACCATGCCATGAAGGATTTGATAAGTCAATGATTTCTCTTCCAACTCCGGTTGATGCATCAAAAGAGAAATTAAGAAGTAAGCTTAGGTCAAGCGTGTCTTTACTGTCAATTGCTACGTCCGACTTTAGCGGCAATAGCAGCTCTGTTGCTGTTCCTGTTCAAGAGTTTGAGGAGGTTAAGCTAAGGGAGCTGTTGGACCACTGTATGCAGCAGTCAATTCAAGCTTTCAGCCAGTACGTGGATCAGGCGCTTTCTCACGGCAAATTTCATAAGATTGCTGAAGCTTCGTTCAGTGAAGTATTTGCCTTGAACGATGGAGTGCACTCCAAAATTTTCAAGATCATTCCCTTTGGCAAACAGGAGTTGGAGCAGTTACCGGTGCACGACATTATTAAGGAGCTATCAATTGCCAGACTAGTAAAGCCTTTGGACGGTTTTGCAACATTGATAGACTCTGCGGTTGTGAAAGGCTGCTACCCCAAGGAGCTTCTAGAAGTATGGGACGAATTCGATGCTCATGGAACTTCGGAAAATACTCGACCTGATTTCTTTGAGGGGGATCAACTTTTTTGTATTATAACTATGGAAGATGCAGGGACAGACCTAGAGCATTTTGATGTCAGGTCCTGGCAAGAAGCAGGATCTATATTTTGGCAAACTGTCAAAGGTTTGAGTGAGGGTGAGAAGCAGTTTGATTTTGAACATCGAGATTTACACTGGGGTAACATTGTTGTCACTGAAGGGCCCAAAGATGATAACACAATTAAGTTATTTGAGAATCTCTCTATTAAGGATGAAGACGAAAAGTTGAAAGGTTGCTGTCCCGCTACCAGGACTCTAAAAGTAACACTTATCGATTACACGTTGTCCCGGGCGACCGCAGCCAGTGGGAAGACAGTGTTTTCCGGACTTGACCATCCAGACTTCTTTCGAGGCAAAGGCGACTACCAATTTGACATATATAGGTTTATGAGGGCACACATAAGCTCTACACAAAATTGCAGGAATGACCAGAGTATCAACTGGTCAACATATCGCGCTAAAACGAACGTCATGTGGCTGCACTACGTTGTTGACAAATTGCTTAACTCAAAAGGTCTAAAGAAAACAGGCTTAACTCGAAGTGCTAGTTCGGAGAAAAGAACGAGCTGGGATGAAGCTGAAGTGAAAGCTTACAGAGACTTGACCATTCTTCATAAATCCTTAGATCCCCGTAAAAAGGTCTTTGGATCTAGAAAGCACCCTGCTTCTCTAGAAAATGCCACTTTTCAAGACTTTTCAAACTCTCAAGAAGTTTACGCATGGGGTATCAGCAATATGTTGGTTCCGACAGAAAACTAAAGTGGTATCATTTTATACATAATACACCTGAATATATTAAAGCATTTGACATACTCTCAACTTGTAGCCTTGTTTTTCTGCTTTGATTCTTTTGAAACCACTGAAACAACAGCATTAAATAAGTCACACCCACTGTTGACTGCATTATCTACAATAAGTATCCACCACAATATCGAGAGCGAGCCTAAAGGAGCCGAGAACAAGGACAAAACCCACTGTAAGGGACGAGGAAAGGTCTCAGAGGGAAGCCAGAAAGCTGCTGACTTTCTATACTTGAATCGCATCAAGTACCTACCACCATATGACGCCAGAAACAAAGCGCTGCCAAGGACCTTCGCAAGAACTGCCTTGGTTGAAGCCAGCTCTGTGTTAATTGTTTCGATTTGAGCTTTCAGTGACGAGTATTCCCTGTCCAATCGCGCCCATTTTGCGAATTCGTCTTTACTGCTAGTATTTGCTCGTTCAGTATGAGTTCTTATAAGTTGCCTCTGCAGTTTTCTTCTTTTTTCAAATGCGACCGAGGGTGCCACCTTAGAATATAAGCTCCAGATCTACACAATTAGCGCAATTCAATTAAGCAATTCGAGATTCTTTGACGTACAGCATCTATTATACTAGGCCTTGCCCATGCCTGCACAGCTTTCAATATTACAATATAGACAATTACTACAATAGCAGGATGCATAATAATGTTACCCCCGTTAAAGTCAATCCGAGCTGTTGACAGAATAAGTGAGAAGTTGTATCGGTTCTAGCGCTGTGTATTTTGTTTTATATAAGCGCTTCGCTAAACCAACAATTGAATGCAACTAGTTTTATCACGCACCGTTCAAATCTTTTTTTTTTTAAATTTGTTTCGTAAGCTCCAGTTACAACAGCTTGAGAAGTGCTTTGCCGACTTTTATTATATCAAATTAGGGATGACCGAAGAACGCATAGCAATGCCTTCTGCAGAATCAGCAGACCGCAGGCCGGATTCTACCAGAGATTATGATCAGATAAAATTTGTACTAGATGAAGTTGATTCAGAGTCTTCGTCAGGGTCATACTCTTCCGTTTCCTGGATCAAAAGTTTTTGCTGCATGGCGGGCCATGAGCTGTTCTGCGAGGTGGATGAAGCCTTTATATTTGACGAATTTAACTTGACGGGGCTTCCTGGAATTGTACCACACTATAAGCATGCATTGGAGTTAATTCTGGATTTAGAACCCGACCACCCTCATCAAAGATCAAACGTTCCTATAATAGAGCAATCTGCAGAACTACTCTATGGACTGATTCACGCTAGGTTCATCATTTCGAAACAAGGCTTACAAGTAATGGCCAAAAAATATCAAGAACGACAGTTTGGCACATGCGCAAGATACTATTGCTCGCACACTGCTCTTCTCCCAGTAGGAAGACATGATACTCCTGGATACGAAACTGTGAGACTGTTTTGTCCCTGCTGCATGGATATCTACATACCCTCAAACTCAAGATACCTTAATATAGACGGATCATTTTTTGGAACATCCTTTGCAGGACTGTTCCTGAAGACATATCCGGATGTGGAGAGAAACTGCCTAAATTTGAGAAAACAGAGGTTTGAACTCAAAATTTATGGCTTCAAAATATCAGAGATGAGCAAAAGTGGCCCAAGAATGAAATGGTTACGACAAGTTCCTGAGGATGGTGAAAAGTCACAAGAAGTGAAAACTTCGAGTGGAGACACTGCTATGATAGACGTAGCTCCCGCCGGGAGTGCAGGAAACACTTTGCCCTAGCCTACTTCTTAGAAGGGTGTTGTTAATCGGGCTTCAAGTTCAATTAAGCATCTGCTGCTAGGATGTGATCTTTTATACTTTGCCAATAACTTAGTTTGATGATCTCTTCCTTGGCTTTTTCGTAGTCCTGCACAGCAAGTAAGCCGTCTAATTTTTTCTCGGAGGCATCAATTCTCTCGTCGTTTTCCTTGGCCAATTCCTGTAGCTCTTGAACACTGCTAGCTTCGGACACAGCTTCTCTTACCATCAAAATATCCATGAGCAGATCTTCATCATGAAGTGAATCCTTTTCAGCAAGCGCATCAATTCCGTGGAGTTTTAGAATGTGCTGACCTCGTTGCAGGGGATTGAGTAGAGTTTTGTATGCTTCATTAAGATCAGTGGAACCTCTCTCAAATTTCCTACGCACTTCTTCGTTTCCCGCTGCCTTGTCTGGATGAGTCTTACTTTGCAATTGCAAGTACTCAGATCTAAGTTTTCTCGGGTCTAAGATAAAATGAGAGTGAGGAGGGCCTCCGTGTGGGAATGTTTTGGGAAAAAAAGTGTAGTAGTCCACGAGCTGCTCTTTGCTGGAGTAAGATCTCTGCGAAAAAAAAAGCTTTGCGCTTCTCTTTGTCCCTTGCCATGCATTAAGCTGCATTAATATGAAACTGCGCCGAGTTGAAGATTTCATCCAAAGCCAAAAGTATAGAGCAAAGTTGAATTGATATCTTGGATGGCAAATCGAAAGTGTTGCCAGCTATTAGGAAGGTTAGATTTTCCACGAGATCAAGGTAATGTATATAGATCTTTTCAACGGTACGTACTAAGCTAGTGTAGCACAACACTACACTCAAATATTTAGTTATAAAAATTGCACTTTAATTAGTACCTTTTTAAGTTTTTTATAACTGTAGAGCAGCAACTTCCCCAATGCCATGGCAACTATTCTATTAATACCAATGTGCACGAATGAGCAATCCACCTGATAAGTTTGCACCTGTATGACAAATAATCTTAACTTCTTGCGACTGAGCGGACTCAAAAAGCACCAGGAGAAATGATACCTGATCTACTACGTAGTTAGCGAACTAGCGTTTCGCTCACTCACCCATTGGAGTACAATTTTAACTAGGCTGATTTCGAGTAGTAGCTATAGTATATTATATGAAAATCTCAGGCTCATGAAAATAATATGTGACTATCACTCAACGTTGTATAAGCTTTAGAATGGAAGATTTCAAAGAAGTAGAAATACGTATTCTAGCCAAGTTGAAATAAACTTCTATCTACAGGAATCTTTTTCTGTCACAGTGTCAGGGATTGCTAGCTATAAGAAGCACAAGATAAATTCCCAAAATATTAGAGTGCAGTTCTGTAATGATAGGAGCGTTACATTGAGGTTAACTTTATAGTAAAGCTCAGCATTGTTCACAATACACGTACGAGAGGTTTGACGCGCACTGGAGCGATGAATGCCATAAACGACGACGAAGAAGAGAGGGTAACCATACTAGCATATGGTCAACCTAGGTACAACAAGAACACGCATTGTGGTTATTGCAATACTAATGGTAGCTTTATTTTTTCGTTTTCCTGCTCATTTATCACTTGCGAAGGCTACCAACAACTTATAGATAGAGGATTTCGGAGAAGTGGCACTTTTATTTACAAGCCAGACCTCGCATCTAGTTGCTGCCCACAATATACTATCCGCTTGGATGTCTTAAACTTTGTCCCTTCTAAAGACCAGAAAAAGTGCATTACTCGTTTGAACAAAGGCATGGCTAATACAGTGTCTATCCCGCCAGCCGCCAAGAATAAGCCGTTTGACTTTGCGGAAGCAATGAATCAACCAGTGTCAGATAGTGATCTTCATGTTACTCTTGACAGCAATAAGCTGACAGAGGAAAAGTTCAAGCTGTATAAAAAGTATCAGATGAAAGTTCACAACGAGAAGGAAGAAGACATCACAGTTGAAGGATTTGAAAGATTTTTATGCTCTGACCCTTTCGAAGAACATACAGATCAAAAATTTGGAGCTAAACACCAACTATACTACTACAAATCTAAGCTCATAGCTATGGGTGTAATAGATATACTTCCAAAATGCATTTCTGGAGTGTATTTCGTTTGGGATCCTGACTATGCAAAGTATGGCTTGGGCAAGTATGGAGCTTTAAAAGAAATAGCTCTAGCACAGCAGCTAAGCCTTCCGTACTACTACTTGGGCTTCTACATTCACAATTGCAAGAAGATGAACTACAAAGGTGCATATTCTCCTAGCTACCTGCTTGATCCAGAGTTTGCTTTGGCTGAGAAGGATCAAAACACCTGGGTTCCGCTAGAAATATTTGCAGAGAAACTGAAAACTCAAAAGTACTTTTCTTTCATTGCAAAAGAAAGTAAACCGAAGCTTCTCATCTCAACAGGAAGAATCCTGGATATTCCTGGAACAATGACTAACGCCCAGCTAGAGGAAAGCAAAGAAGACCTTAAATGGATGAGCGTTGACATTGGCAGCTTTACCATCTCTGGAGATCAGCTCAGTGCTTATCTCGTGGAGTGGTCCGCAAACATGATCAAAAGCGTCCTGGACGAAGCTAGAGCTGTATTTGGCTCTCAACTCGCTAGAAAAAGCATATTAACTTAAGAAAAAACATCAACTCAAATGCATTTTCTGAACAACAAAAGCATATCGAATGTTCAGAAATCGTCCCCTGATAGGGAAATATTGACAATTTGCCCAGGTTTAAATGGTGGTAGCCCAAGATAAGGACACCCGTCGCATCTGAAAGCGTCACCTAATGCACAACTGCCACAGCTCCCTGTAGTTTTTCCTGGCACTGTAAAGTCTACTTCTGACATATCACTGGCTTCCAGCTTGACCACAGAATTCTGATTTTTCTTTTTGACTTCTAATTCCTGTTCCTCCAGCTCTTTTAATCCACAAGAGCAATCTTTACAGGCCTTTCTTCTTTTTTTGCCTTTGCCAGGATCACACTTTGCAGGTAATACGATAGCGCGACTTAGCTCAAATCCGTCATCGTCATTCAGCAAATTGTCCTCATCAATTATCTCATCCTCGTCTTCATCCTCATCCTCTTTCAAGTCAATCGCGCTCAGTTCTAAGATGTTTTTTTTGAATTTAGGAAGAGGAGCCGTTGACCGCCTTTCGCCCTTGCTAACACGACTTAAACTCGCTACTGTTTCGAAACCCCCTTTAGGCTTGACCCATGAAGTTTTATCGTCCGACTCAACGAAGCCTGCCAGCAGAGCAGCTAGCGAATCAGAAATATCCCTGGCTCCACTTATTCTACCTCCAGGTCGCAAACTTTGAAAAATAGCTTCGAAAGTAGCGTCTTCCAATTTAAGAAAAGAATTTTTGGAATCGCCAGCCAATATGATTTTTTCGTAGTATCCAGGAGTCATGCCTGGTGCGCCCGGCAGTGCTCTGTCTACAACTATATGTTTGAAGTCTTTAACATGTTGATACTGCTTTATAAGCCCTTCTAAAGTAGTGGGCTCTGTAACCAGCTCACTACTGAATATTAGAAGAATAGGACCCTCGGCATCATGGTTCTCTTGATCACTAGGTGCAGTCATGCTGTATCTTCTTATCGTTTGCTGCAGGAAAACGTATTTATAAGAAGAGCTACTATGGTTTTGATGAAATATATATATATAACTTTCCGGCCAAAACTTTTTCAAGCTATGTGACTAAAATCTGAGATCGCCAGGATGGATTAATAATTAATCAAAGCGCTAAGGCTTCTTCTGCTCTAAAATTACACTAAAATCGAACGGAAAAAAAAATGGGAGAATCTGACATCATTAATGCTGGCATGCATATATATATAGTCTGTGCAGGGATTTGATTTAAGTCTAGAATCGATGTCCCTGTAAACACATAAATTTTTATGATCATTATTGGCTATCTTAATCATTTTGAATGTTACCGAAGTCAATACTGGAAGCTTCATGAGAATAATAGCTAACCTCTCTTGAGGACCCGCTAATCCTAAATCAAAGGAAACTCATGTCTGCGGTGACATCGAGTGATAATTTCAAGATAGTCTGGCTCGTTTGCCGGGGATACAATTCCGTGCCTGATTAAAAAATCCACTGTAATGAGACCAGTGTTGTACATAAAACTCCCTTTCAAAAGTTCCGCTTTTACTTCATCCAAAGACATGAGATAGAACTCTTCGACCTCCCCGTCCACAGCCTCCGGTATCATGGTCTCCGGCATCTCTAAGTCGTATATAAACTCCACCTCATGCTCAAGCAAGCCGGCCTCTGTGTCAAAGCAAAGAGCTTTACTTTGACGAGCATATGAAACAGCTCCCACTGCTATCGCATGAGCTTTCACAAAACTCTGGTCAAGCCCGGCTTCCTCTCCGCACTCCTTCAGCAGGGTTTCCTCGACGGTGTAGGGGTGTCCCACACCACCGCCAACAGTATTATCTAGCATACCAGGATATGTTTGCTTTTGATATGATCTTCTGGGAACCCAAAGCTTTTCTGGAACACCCTCAGCACTGGAAAGGTACCCCATGAGGTGTACACCATATGCTACAATCCCGAAAAGTTCACAAGCCGATCTTTCTAAATGCAGATATGGTACATGGGAAGGATTATATACAGTATAAAGCTCATCCCTCCATCCGTCAAGGGCAGTAAATGCGGCTGAGCTTCTCCAATTCGCTAGCTGTTCTGCTACAGCCATATCCCGCTGCTGAACAGAAACAAGGTCGGGTGAAATCTGCACAGTTCTGACGGGCTTGCTAACAATAAATCCCTTGGTGTTGAACTTATCAGCTACTAGCGGTAAAATACGACCAATAACAGTTCCATCGTGGGCCAAAAACCGAAATGTTGAAGACAGAAGAAACTGATACTCTTCATCTAAAGGATAGGGCAAATTATCCGAGTATTTAACAACATCAAGAAATGATTTCATGGTGGATGTTCATATAGACAACAGATCTCCGAATTATAGCTTATTTCTGTGGAGCTTTCATATATTTGTACGTGCGAATCATGATGACGATAAGCCTAATATTTGACTCTCACTAGAAGTTATTGTTAAAACTTCTATCAAATATTTTCGAACTGAAGCACTGTGAAATCAGTCACACAGCTCAAAAGAAATCAGAGTAGTCTTGACCACTGCCCATATGCCTTCGTAAGAAACAATAGGCTCTCTCAACTTATGACTCGATCCAAGTCTAACTAGATCTTTTAGCTCTCTGAGGACACTTATTAAGGCACTTGATAATTTTATAAGTTCTGAGGACAGTTCCGGGGTACTCACACCAGGAGTTACAGCAGCAATCCAATCTTTCCAAAATGAGGTGAAGACTACGGATGGAACGATCTCATTGCGATTGAGCGAAGAGCTGAGAAAGTTGAAGTTGCACTCCGACAACTCAAATGTTGACCTTAAACTGGTGGAGTGCTTGAACTTTTTGGTCCCTTACTTCACTGACGTGAACTCGGCATATGAATGGTTCAAATATTTGGTAAACCCAGCTGTGAACTCGGCAGGATACGACAACAGCTTGGTTTTGGCGTGTAGAAAAGTAGCTACAACGATGATGCTCCAGTATGAAGAGTGTGACCAAAATTCTGCAGTATGCGAATGCTACAAAACTATCACCAGGAAACTCGTGGGCTCGCTACTAGATATTTATTTTGGAAATGATGAACTGCTACTGATAGTGGACGAGCCAAGAAACGCAAAAGAAGAAAGACAGAGATTCATCAACAAAAACGTCAAGGACCTGTTACTACAATTTGGAGAGCATAACTTCGAAGTAATCTTGGATGCTATAATAGATAAGATAACAATCAGTGATTCTTGTGAGTGCAGCGGACTTTCTTTATTATCTGCAATTCTGAGTTCTCAGCCCGAAGCTGCCAACAACTGCGATATACTAGCCAGAATTTGTAAACTGATACGGTCTGTTATTATTACTGCCAGAATTCCCCAGATACCCAAAATGGCGGTGACTGTGATTTCTTTGTGCATACCGTCTTTGTTCGTTACAGGCATTTTAGATAAGGAGATTCCAGGTCTGTTTCTTATATACGGCATAGTGGCTTCTTTTCACAGGAAGAGAACCGAAGGAAAACACGATACTGCCGCTTACAGTACTTTGATTGCAACTAGAAAAGCCTCTTTACTTCCTTTATTTACGATGCTTTATGGGTTAGCACCTACAAGGCTACTGGAGTTTTTGAGGGCACCGAAAAAGTCGTTAACCGGCCCAATTGCTAAAGATATCCCTTTTTTTTGGAGTGATAACGATATACAGGCCCTCTCTCAGCAAATTTTTGAGCTGCATACCTTGAGTCCAGCTTTGTCTAATGGTGTAGAGGGGGTACCCGAGCTGAAGACCAAAGATGTTACAAGTGTCAGTGCATTTTGCTTGTCTTTAAGAGTTGATATAGCGTTTGGTGGCTCTTTTAAAGCTGAACAAGCACCAAAAGATGTAAATGCAGGTTCTCAGCAGCAGGGAAATGAATCAGTGCCGGAGGATACTTTTGAGCACAATGAATCATGCTTAGAGATGCAAAAGACTCCTTGGTATAATGTGGTTGATGACTTGTTGGAGGAGCACGAACGTTTGTTTTTAGCAAACAGGTGGACTGAGCAAAATAATTCTAACATTGAGGAACTCAAGCTTGATTCCGCTAGTGACGACACTAGGCCAGCAAATAGTGACCCGTCTAACAAGCCTTCTCCTGATGGCAAAGTTGTACTCTCACCAAACTTCAAACCAGTTACAAGCATTTTATACCAGTCTCCAAAGGTACTATCGCTTTCACCAGTTGTGCATTCTGCTAAGGCAGACGAGTCCTTGACAAAAAGTAGCGAAAGCCCTCAGAGTGGGCCTGGCCCCGGAGTCGAGGCTATGGTAATATTCTACCAAAGGGAGTTACAACTGTTGAAGAATGAACTTGATTTTTTACTTTTTGTACAAAGCAGTGACCAATATCGCATTAGTGCATTGAAAAAGCAAGTAATAGCTCTCTCCGTGTACAAGGATCAAGTAAGCCAATGCTTAGACACCGAAAGAGGTCTCCGCGAAAATATCCAATCAATCAGCAGGGAATTGGGTAGCCGAAAGAAACCACTTAAAAATTCGATGAACCAAGAAGAACTCTCGAGTGAAGAGTTGTTAAAGAAATCACAAGAACTACTGCTCAAGGTCGACTCACTCAATAATGACAAGAAGTCATTGCTATCTGATCTCGAAACTCTCCGAAAAGAAAAGAAGAATATGCATGGAGGTTTAGCAGAAAAGGAAAAGGTAATACATCAATTAGGGATGCAGCTGGAAGAATCACTATCGAGATCTAGACAAATTGCTTCTTCTCTTAGATCTGATTTTCTGGGCCGAGAGTCGAGTCATCCTAGAGTCAATTTTGTCGACTCTAAAAAAATCGAAAAGACAGAAAATTTGGAGCGCATAATAAACGAGCTGCGTGTGGAAAAGGATGGTTTAGCTTTCGACAAAGAGAGACTGGAAAAGGAATACATAGCTAGAGTTGCTGAACTAACATCAGCGCTCCATAGAAAAGAGTCGAACAATCACAAGCCAGATGGGGTTTCGGAGCTTATTGACAGGTATCGCATTTCGAGAGAGGAGGACTATTCTGAATTGGAGCAAGCTCATAAAGAGCTTCAGACAAGATTTCAACTGCTGCAGGAGGACTTCAAGAAATCTTGCCTGGAAAGCGAAGATCCCAGACACCATAGCAAATCACCACCTGAAAGAAAGTCTATTCTTGGATTTGAAGTACCTTCTAATCCGTCAGCTCCTAGTGGTTCAAATAATGGAAGCAGCTCGAGACTCAGGTCTCACGCAACTACGATTAATCCTCAGCTTTCAAGAAGGCGAGGTAGAGGCGGGCTGCAAAACTTGAATACTGGCATAGTTACTTCTGGCAGTGCCTCAGAAGCCAAGAGTAGAAAACCAGTCGGTAGTCGATTTTAGTTTCAGCATATATGATATATGTACTTATATTTACATTTACTCGCAGTAATTGATGCTCGCTCATTTCGAAAAACCCAAGAATTTCTCAATAATGTTATTTTGTGACTCGCGTGTAGCAAACACTTCAGACTTCTTCTTTTGACTAACCATTTTGCGCTCAAGATTTTTGGGTATGAATGAAGTCGGAGCAGGTTCATACGGCCCCACTAATCCCCCGAATGAAGTAGGGGCTTTAGTCTTGTCTTGTCCCAACCTGCCTTGGACATCCTCTACATACTTTCTTTGCTCTCTAAATCTTGATAGACCCAATTCTTTATCAATCTCCTCTTGAGTCAGTGGTTCGGGCCAAACAAAAGGATCTCCCATTTCGATAGTCATCTTTTTGGCTTGGGGACCACGATGTCGAGGCGACCTCGGTGTTTCCCTGTTCCACCTAGCCCAAAGAAGTTGTGTTGTTACATTCAGTGCTCTGAGCCCATATAAATTCCATAAATAGTCTCTCAGATCAAGCTTGTTAAACCATTTAGGAACTAGGAACTTAGCTTGATATGGTGTGTGTTTAGCACTCGGTCTTAGTAGAACAACTCTGCCTCTAGGAAAGTAAATTTTGCGACCACCAATCGGAAAATGAGGAGAACCATTCTCTATGCTGTCTCTTGTTTTTTCATATAACTTCTCGAGAATTGATGGCTGTTGGCCTACTTTGGTCTTCCTTTTGGCTGCTTCGGACACGGGTTTCTGAGCTTTTGCCAACTCTTTGCTTTTAGTCTTAGGTATGTATTGAGGAGGTGGCACGTTAGGCGTCAAAGCCTTCAGTGACCTTTTAACAACTGACCTTGGCATTCTGATAGTACGTGTTGCAGGACTCAGACTGTTAAGGCTGAATTTAAAGACAATTGATGAAAAAAATTACCAGCGCTGGCTAAATCAATTTGGTGATCGAGCTATTCGGATCGATGTATATATATATATTTAAGATGCCGGCTGATTAAGCCAACTTGCAAATTATATAAGGCAGCTTAGCGGTATATGCAGCTCGCGAGCTCGTTATATGTACCTACATCAACGCATACTGCTAAACTATAGTTTATCTAAGACAAAACAAAGTCAAAGCGTTTTATACCCAGGCGCTATTATCACCTGCTTCCCTGAAGATGCCAAAATTGTTCACTTCCAGTGAGAGACAGGCAGTTCTTCGAAGAAGAAAGAAGAACGCGGTTCAGGCCAAGCCTGTGGCACTGACTGCGGAACAAACACTGAAAGTAAGCTGCATGTACAGAATATACCATATTTTTAAATCTCAAAGTTCTAATTACGTTCAAGGGGCGACAAGCAACTCGCTCAAAATTCGAAGAGGTGCTTGAGTTCTTTGCTCGCGAGAGCTCCGCAACAGATTTGCTTAGCCCAAGAAAAGTTGCCGAAGACATTGAGAGGGAGATTTTCACATCTCACTCCGCGATAAACAAGGAATATAAATCAGAGTTTCGACGACTTTTTATATCATTGAAAGTAAGTGAGTTTGGTCTCGTGCATGAAGCTGGCTAGGTAGGTTCCTTAACTAACTAGTTTCGAAGGATCCTAAAACAGGATTCAGTGAAGCGTTACTGAGTGGAAATGAAAGTGCTGACTCTTTCACCAAAAAGCAACCAGGAGTGAGTATTGGAGGCTGTTCACTGCGCTGCAGCTGAAAATTATCTGTTAACTTGTAGGAACTACTTTCATCAGAGTTGCAAGAACAAGAAAGGCTGATGAAAAAGGAAGCTACCCGGCGCTCTATCATACAAGATTCTGGGCCATCGGATATCAATGCTCTTAAAGATGGCAGGGAAAGGGAAAAATGGGGAGCTGGCAGAAGTGCTGCTGCTATAGATGATTAGCTCCATTTTGGCTCAGTTGTCAGTCTCTGTTGGGTGTTGGGCAATATCCTCAAGTGTGCCTGGTGCTGATGATACTGTTTTGGAGCTTGGCAAAAACTCCGCGCTGTGCAAAGGAACAATAGTGCCCTTGACATCCCCAATTTTCGGAGCTGCAGCTCTGGCATATCCTAGAGCTCTTGATATTATGTCCCTTCTATTAACTCTCACTTTAATTGTGGCCCCAGCGCTCGCTGGCGGAGTCGAATTGCTGCCGAGAGTGTTTTGAGGTGTGGGAGACTTTGGTGTCGAAGGGCTTGTGGCGCTTGTTTCTAAATCATGTGGCCCGGATATTAGTGACTGCACTGTGATTTTGCTGTATCTGGGTACATTCGCGGGCTCCTCCTTTTCTTTCACTGCAACAATTTTCTCTGTATTCTCTGTATCGCCCAATTCCTCGCTTGTGCTCTCAGTCGCAGTAGAAAATTCCTGGTAAGCTAGAAGAAAAGTGGATACAAGTAGATCATCAACAGAAGCTGTAGAGCCAAATCCATTATTTAATCTGCGAATTTCTGTAGCGTAGTCGAGAGCAACAGTGGTGGGCGGTGCAGCGTTCGCTGGCATTTCGCTGGACGCATACATCACCATCTGTTGGCAGCGGGCATCGAAACTATCGAATATGAGAGTGGGAATAATATTGTCGGCATACTTTGGAGGCATCTGAAGAATGCTTTTAGCAGTTTGGCAAATAGCCAGGGTGAGAATTTCCCATGCCTCGTGGTGCCTGGTCATACCATTTGAAAATCTCCTCAGTTTTCTAGCCAACATCAAGAGTGAGGAAGAGTTTTTGGTATGGGCTAGCAAACTACTAAAGTAGCTGACGTACTCAAAAACAATATCAAAGTGTCTTCCTGGGCGTTCAAGGTCTGGTTTCCATATTTGAATAGGAGCTTTTACTATAGGCTTCAGATTGAAAAATGAGCTCATCAGTTCCATAGAACATGCTTTGTCTTGGAATATTTCGTCGTGTATCTTTGCCATTCGAAACAATGGGCGGTGATGCCATTTTTTCTTGTCAGCTAGCTTGATCTTCTGTAGAGTAAGAATGCAGCTGTAATAAAATATTTTTTCAGCGTCGGTAAGCTTGATATCAGGCCCTGAAACCTGGCCAGCAGCTTCAAGAGAGGCTTTCTCGAAAAAGGAAGATGTTTGTAGATAAAGCAATCCTTCTTCGCAGCTTATTTTAGATGATTTCACTAGCTTATAAGCTAACGAAACAAGCTTAAACTCGGGCTCCAAAATCTGGTCATTGTGGTTTTTTGAAGGGAGAAGTTCAATCGACTTACAGACAGCTCCCAGGGTGTCTGCAGCACCTTCTTCAAGCGCCATCAAGGTTTTTGCTCTGAGGTAAAACACATACCAATCATCAGGAACAAGAAGCTCAGCTTGCTTCAAAATATGTAGAACAACTTTCAGAACGGCATTTCTAGAAAGTTTCGGGAAGACTGGTTCGTAATAGAAAGTCCCAATCACCGAGGAAAAAAGCTTCTCTGGAACATCGAAAGCGCTCATACTCATGGGAGGCTTTACTGCCCCATACATAAGCTTAGCAAAGAAGGTCCAAAGTTGATGCGACAGGACATGATAGTGACTTGATCTTGAGATATTTTTCCCCTGGGAGTCTCTACTGTCCTGGATAAATATATTGACGGCCATAAGGCACGACAGAATCGCGTTTTTTTGGTCATTTGTGATCTTTTTCATTTCTATGGGGTTGTTCAGACTCTCAGCACTCCACAGAAGGCTGTCTTCGGCTTTAGAGTCATAAGCTTGCGCCAAACCAAACCACGATTCAAATCGATTCGTATCACACATAAGATCATACCGAAAGTATTTTATCGCATCTTCCATATCTGAGATTTTGCCAGGGCCGCTACGCTTCCTATTTCTCATTAGAGAGAGATGCACTTCTCCTAGAACATAATAAAATCCACTCTTTGCGACTCTAACAATTTCATCACGAGATGAATGTAGCGGTAAAGAATCCATACCTCTCAAACATGCTCGTATTCGCTGACTTCCTATCGGCGAAGAGAAGTACTGATCTAAAACGGCTGCATTTTGGCGCAGTCCTGAAGCAGATCTTTCTGGAGGGCCCAGCGCGTCATAAAATTGATCCAGCACGGCTTTAGTATCAACTCTTATAATTGCTGTGGAGAAGTTTTTCTTGCGTTGGATGTTACCCATTATGAATTTGCAGAGACGAAGAGCTGCAGAGGAATCAATTTCAGCTGGCGTAGAGTGATGATCAAATCGCTCCCAGTAGTCGTCATTTCCAAGAGAGAGTGCGTACCTGCATTGAAGAAGCTGTAACATGTCAGCCTCAGAATCAGCCCAATCCAACCTCACCAACTCTTTCAAACTGAGATCTAAGAAAACTCCATCTGCACTTCCACAAAACCCCCGCGTCCCCACTACATCATGGATGATGCTCAGTACATCATTCAAAATGTCAGGTGTGGTGTTTTCTAGCGGCAAGCAAGTTCTAAAAAAGTAGTAGAAAATGCACCATGAATAGACCACAACCTCTCTCATCTTACTCGAAGCTTTCGGCCAAGATGGCAAGGAGGGGGCTTGTATGTTGTTATTATTTATTGCGTCATCAAAAAGAACATAAATGTGAAGCATTCTCAAGAGGCAAATAGTTGAGTCCAGGCATTGAAATTTCCATTCCGTTGTCAAGCCGTTTAGAAGGCGTTCGTCCTGAGATAGAAGTCGCACCAAACTTTTCCCCACATCATAGCAAACATTCAGCGATCTTAACACAAGAGCATACCGCTTGTAATCAGAGCTTTCAACATAGTTGCTGCTGACCAGCTCGTTGATTGTGGACATGAACATCCTCAAATAGCCTTCGAACGATTTAGAACTTTCGCCAACACTATCATAGCCATCCAAAAGTAGATACCAAAGCTGCAGCCTAAACTCAAAAGAGGAGGTTTGCAGGAACGAGGATATAAACTCCGTTTCAGATTTTGCAATGCTATCAGTCGAGTCATGGTCGCTAGGCCGATCATCAGCCATCAAAACTGACTCCAACAAGTTAATTTGTGAAACACGATCTCCCCCTTCATTATCAAACACTCTTGTGAAGAACGCTACTGCTTTTTGCTTTGAAGCCTGGGCTCCAGCCGACTCCAGAGACAATTTGGGAATGGCCTGGAAGTTGAAGTACTCTGCTGAAAACTCCGGTAAGTGCTTTGCTAGCTTACGCTTAATGCTCTCAAACTCTGATGTGCAATCATGAGGCTCATCGCCGTGAGCTTGCCAATAAAAAATTTCAGTCCATTGGTTTCGTATCAGCGAGCAGAAATAATAGGATCTTTCAGTTCCGGACATGTCCTCGGGGTCAATTAGCGATACAAGATCTGCAGCGACAGTTCTCCATCTGTTAAGACGACACTTCAATATACCTCTTTGCGCTTCTAACTCTTTCGAGCTTGTTTTGGCACTGGGGCTAGATCTCTCTTTCTCAAAACAAAGATTCCAGTCCAAGAAAAACTCGTATATACTCTGAGCCAGGTCAAAAGACTGGAGCTGTGTCCGCTTGTTACTAATTGATTGGGTGTGCTTCAAGCCCTCGTAAAGATACTGTTCACAAAAATCAACCAATTTTCTAATATTTTCGTGCTGCGCTTGAGACCAAGCAGTCTGCACAGACGGAGGGCATAACAAAGACAAGGAAGCGGGTATTTCCTGGAAATCCAAGTCTGCGGTAAACATACCTCGAAGGAATTCCATTCTAACTTCATGTAAGTGGAAACTACCCCTGTTGACCTTCAGAATAAAACTTCTGGCTTCGAACGAAGAGTCAGATGGCGAGAATCTTGCTACATCGTTCTTCCCAAAAACCGCACCATCTAGCATCTGAAGGACTGATTGATGAGATTGTGTAGGTATTGTCTCGTTTTGCAAAAGTATATTTGCCTGCTCTTCATCCCAAGACTGCAAAACCATTTTGAAATCGTAGATGTACTGATTCTTTTCAGACAGGTTCTCACCGTTGCTGACATATAAAGGTATCACGGACTCAAATTTTCTATTAATGATAGACAGAAAGGAGGAAATCTGCTCAAAAAATGCCTCATCCTCGGCAGCATTTGCAGATTCAACAGCATGAGCGTCGTCTTGAGAGCGAGTCTTGAATCTCTTGCTTTGTCTTGACTTTTGACTGGTCTGCAGCTCATTGCCACCCCGCTTTCTTCGAATAAATTCTTGGGACAAGGAACGCTCTTTGATGGCAGATTTCTCTGCCTCCTCCAGACTGGGACTTCCGCCAAAAGACTCCAAAGTATATTCAGCGGCTTCCATTATTTTTTCTCCGTGAGTGTGCACAAACTTAATAACCACTGCCGGACTTGACGAAAAAGAGTAGGGATCTTCAAATTGAAACTTCCTCCGTGTTTTGCACAGACTGGAAAAAACATCCAGCAGTGCACTCGATATTGAAAGCCAGTCGACGGTAGTCATTGTTATTTCGAAAGTTTCATCTTCGACGACTTGGGCAAGTTTTGAAATACTATCAGCAATTGAGAATTTTTCTGTGATCCAGCCACAGTTACGTGAGGTTTGATTCATCTGTGGCTTTATTCTATTAGAGTAACCAAACAAAGTATCCGAATCCAGAGTCACACGGTCGCTGATTTTTTCAAGAATATCTTTCAAATCTGACAGCGCACTGACGTCTTGAAGACTAACAGCTCCGCCAACTTCCAGTATCTCTCTGATGGTGAGTGCCCGCTCGCTAGAAAAAATCATGTTTTCCAACGCTAGCCTGGATAAGCGAGAATATCCCAGTTCTCTGGAAAAAGCTGAAAACAGTTCCAAGAAGCTGGGCGAGTTGTCACTGTAGATCAGAGCTTCAACAAACTCGCCTACTATAGTGGTGATTCTGTCCTCAAAGGTATCTTGTGACTCGAGGTTATCCATATCCTGCTTCAGTTCCTCCAATAATAGTAATGCATGGTTCTTGTATGTCAAGAACTTGAGTTTTTCGGCTGATGGAGGGAGCCCAGTTTCCTATATAGAGTTAGCATTGTCAATTTTGTTTGCTTACGAGCTTAGGGGAAAGCATACAAGAGTTAAGTTAAGCACTTCAATGTTGAAAAGCTTGGCATATGTTTCATGTGTTTTCTCCAGATTCTTCTCTTTTTGGTACCTCAAAGCTTGCTGGAATACTTTTAGTGCCTCCTCTATCTTTGAAAATGTTAGGAGAAATTCAATAAACTTCATGAATAGTTATCATACCTGCAACTCCCGGGTATGTTGCTGGGCATCCTGAATAATTTCTTCCTCGCTTTCGTTGAAAGCTATAAAGTGTACCTTCACAGTTGTTAACTTCAGAAAAAAAAATAGAAATGGCTCGCGGCTTTGAACATACCATTGCTTATGCTCTGAAGTGGCTATCGTTTCAATCCTGCAGCAAGTGAAACAAGCAAGCTATCATATGCAGTAGTAGGTGTCATTAAAAGACTTTTATCAACACCCTCACGAGTATTCTAGACTCCACAATCAATGCTGAAATGGCTGTTATGTGCGCTTGATGGCTGAAAGTTACAAGCGCTTGCTTGCACTGACCTGCGCAGTTGCATACCATGGTATGTTGTCGATGCCTACGCGTGCACGAAACTATTATGTAATCTTTCTTGCCAAAAAGCCATTCCATCAAAAGTTTTGGTGGTCCTCGAGATCATCACCCAACTTCGAGCCAGGGCCTATATTTATTAAGATGAGTTCAAATCATGATGCATGGATCCAGGCAATTAAATCTGATCTATACCTAGCTAGGTGTTACGCAATTAATAAATCTAGATCCTGTTGCTGCTTCTTCCACTTTTTTTTAATAAGTTTCTCATCTTTTTCGCATTGCAATAGAAAGTAATAACTGACACACTTCACTAAAGGTTGTGGCTCCGAGTTCTCATCATAATCGCGGATAGCTCAGAGATACGAAGTCAATCATTATTTTTTTATGACAATATGAGCTCATGAATGAAGATAAAGACTGCTTTGTAGCAGAATATCTCTCGAACTTAAGATCTATAGCAATAAGCATAGAGCTCCCAGTTGGATGTATCGCTCGTGAACTACGTTTCAGCGGTTTCAAAAGGGCAATTTTGGATTTTTATTCAGCTGACGATGGAAACCGGTCATTAGAACTACCGCTGCCAGAGGAAGTAAAAGTTTCGGTATTTGAGAAAAAGCATGTCATCACGGAAGCATCTACACTTCTCTCATTCAAAATACCTGCCAACCCCGAAAAGCATACATCTAAAGGCGATATTTTTAGCAATTCAGACAACTATACTCCTTGGTCCGCAAAGCAGCTTAATAGCCTGTCAAAGTTTGAATTTCAATGCAGTCACTGCTTTGCAACCTTGATTGTCTCAGATCCAGTTGAGTGGAAAGCATTGCCTTCTGAGTTTTGGGCAGAAATGATGGATTTTTGGCATTGTCATAAACCAAATGAAGACAGCTCAAATAATGCCAATGTTACAAAAGACTACTCCTCACTAGTTATGAAGCCAACAGGGGGAAATGTTCTAGTTGGCCTGGATTACTTTCTCGTTCATAAGCAAGACTTAATGAATGCTCAGATTGAGGATAATAAGATAGCATGCCAGAATTGCCAGGGCGTTCTAGGTTCCGCTGAAGATGCTTTCTCGGCTCGGATATGGAAAAGCCAGCTGGAGCTCAAATCTGACTCAGAACTAGCACCACCAAACCAATACCCGCTGCATATTTATCTTTCATCAAGGATGGCACAAGCGGCTGATGCTCACGCTGTATACACTTTTCTAATCACCGAATCGCGCACCACGTTGGACAAGAAATCAAACAAACAGATGCTGATCTGGATATTCAATTTAGATGTGAAGTACACCACATCTTTGACTCCCATTGTGAAATCAGGTTATAAGGTGTTCTTTTCTACGAATCCAGATGAGATTGAGTCGCTTAAAATTGGCAGGGGCGAAGTGGAAGAAATCCAAGTGGCCAGTAATGTTTTCCAGGCTGCTGTAACACATTTGGAAAGTAGCAATCAGAACTTCCCGAGTAACGCTAGGGCATTTGGTAAATGGAAGGTAGGCATTCTGGATAAGCTGGAATGAATAATTTTACATTATATCTTGCGGATATTTCCAAGCTCATGCAAAGATTGTCTTACTAAAGGAGCAACCTGCTTTCTTGAGGCATTGACATTACCCTGATTGAGGTAAAGCACCTTTGAACTGGATGATGAAGTACTTATTAGGGAATCGTCCAATTTCTTAGTTAATTCGAGTTCTTTGTCTGTGTTCTTGATGAATTGCTGGATCAAGGGCGCTGCCTCTTCATTGGTAGGGACGATAGCTAACTCGCGGAAGTATCCGTCTTCTGTTGAGTAATGGAACATGACGACCAGAACACCCAAGTTCTCTCTTTTTGCAAAATCTTCGAATTCCTTTTCATAATTTGGATGGTTCTCCTTCAGCCACTCAACAGAAGCACCGGTGGAACTAATGCCCAGTTTTAGCTTGTCAGTTGGTCCATTCCATACTTTGTAATCCTTCTTCAAAATGTCTGAAACAGAAAATCCCTCCAAATTTTTCTTCAGTGACTTCAGTTCCTTAGCAAAAGCTTTGGTGTCAAATTCTGGCAACAAGCTTGTCAAAAGTTTAAAGCTCTGTTTGTCACTCGTTTCGACTTTATATTTCATACCAGAGGTGTCCACCAGCAAAGGTGCTAGAGCCAGTTTCACAAGATCTTGAGATCTATCAGTAAACTCTTTAGTAAAAAAGTTGGTGCGTTCTTTCCAGTAGTTCACTACTAAGCTGCTGCAGCTTCCGGATTTCTGAATGATTCGTGGGCCATTGGACGCAGAAATTTGATCCTTGTAGAGCCCTTCGTCTTCATGGTGATCAATAATCCCAGCAACTCTGGACTCGAAGAAGGGCTCTAAATTGCTTGTGACTTTATTATGGTCCACCAGAAACAGCAGTGAGTTTTGATCTTTGGCTAAGCTTTCGAACTTGCCCTCTATGTCATCAGCAAACAACAAGTATTCTGTCTCGATTTTCAGACTTTCAAGTAATCCAACAATGTCCTTTCTCAGCCTTAACTCAGATCTTGCGACGTTCAGTAACGGAAATGCAGTTGAAGCACCTTTGCCCTCATCGTCCTTGTCATTTTTATGGTTGAACAGGAATGTAGTGATTATAGATGAAGCGCAGGAATCTAAGTCGCTCGACTCATTTCCAGTGACAAACAAAGTGGTACGCTCTGAACTAGCCCCTGACCTCACTAGCTGCGTCAATTGGCCGTGAAGAGTTTTCAAATGAGCGTTAATAAGCATCTTCGAATCCAAGCAACTTTAGCTTAATAGTCTTCGCTCCAAGATAGCGCACGCTGCAGATTAGTTAAGCTAGGTTCAGATCTCTGAGCGTACGCTGGCTCAACATTGATTTTAAGATCAGTTCTTGATTTCGATCACTAGCGAGATTTGAGCTAACAATTCGAGCACACAGAGTTACTTGCGTGCGCGCATGTGCGAAGTCACCACAATGCATATACTGATCATCGTTTTGTCATTTTTTTCCTTCCCTGAAACTAGCGTACAAGACATTTCATTCTTCGAATTACTGACACTTGCACATTTAGGATTTTGGAATTACAAATGCCTGGAGTTAATTTAGCTATCATTGGTAAGCGAGCTTGCTTTGACAGAGGTAAATCATTAGCTAACAGCGTGTAATTAGGAACTGGACTGGTCGGATCCGCTTTTCTACGGCAACTCAGGTTTGCCCAGAAGGCTGCGGACTATAACGTCATCTTGATTTCAAGAACAGAAAATGCTTTAATTTCAAAAGATTACAAGCCAATTTCTTTGGACACTTGGGAGAAGGAGCTCGCTACAAATGGTCATGAAGGTCCTCTAGGCTTTGACGAGGTCATCTCATTTTTAGAGAAATCTCCCCTGCCTGCAGTTCTCGTTGACAACACCTCTAATGGCGCATTGGCTGAAATGTATCCTAAGTTTCTAGAGAAATCCATTTCTATCGCTACTCCGAACAAGAAGGCTTTCTCAAGTGAAATTGCCCTATGGGACCAAATTTTCCAAGCTTCTCAGAAACCGACCGGTGGACTCGTATATCACGAGGCCACTGTCGGAGCTGGATTGCCCGTCATTGGTACACTCAATGATTTGGTGAGAACTGGAGACAAGGTCAAGAAAATAGAAGGAATCGTTTCAGGAACATTAAGTTACATTTTCAACGACTTCTCTACTGCAGAGGGATCAACTGTCAACTTTTCCGATGTTGTGGCTAAAGCTAAGCAGCTTGGGTACACAGAGCCTGATCCCCGAGAGGATTTGAATGGATTGGATGTTGCAAGAAAAGTGACCATTCTCTCTAGATTGTCTGGGTTTTTGGTTAAGTCTCCATCTTCTTTCCCCGTGCAGTCTTTGATTCCTAAACCCTTGGAAAGCGTAAAGTCTGCAGCCGAGTTTCTAGAGAACCTCTCCAAATACGACTCTGAGATTGATAAGCTCAGAAAGGAGGCTGAGTCGGAGGGTAAAGTCTTGAGATTCGTTGGCAAGGTTGACTTGACAGGTGAAGAAGGCCAAGTTTCCGTAGGCATTGAGAAGTATGGAAGTGACCATCCTTTTGCTTCTCTGAAGGGATCTGACAATGTTATTTCAATTACCACTGAACGTTACACCAGTCCTTTGATCGTCCAAGGTGCCGGCGCTGGTGCAGAGGTGACTGCTGCTGGTGTACTCGGAGACGTTTTCAAGATTGCCGAGCGCGTGCAAAAATGATTTCAGATGTGGTACAGAATTTATAAAATTGAAAATATATATATGTTCTTATCTAGCTTGATTTTTCCATTGATAACCACCCCGCAGCTCACATACTGCCATGTTGTTAGGGTTCAAGGTTACCACAATCTTAAATTTGCTTCTATGCTTCAGTAGTTTGTATTCAAATCCATTGGGTCTGACTCCTTTTTCCGACTCACCCAATTTTCATAACCTTCGTGAAAAAACGCATTAAGAGCTTGCTCATCTTCACATACAGACTTCATTGATAATTGAAGAATTTCTGGGTCGTCAAACACCTGAGCTGAGCTAACGGGTAAACCGGCTATTTGTGTAGACTGTTGTTGCGCGCTGGCGGCCATGCGAGACATTTGCAGCGTGTTTGTTAAGAACAAAAAAGTCCCATCTCGAATTATTTGAGAGATTATTGTCCCTGAACGATGAACATATTGATTAAAGTTGTAATGCGGCGGACCCCAAGAGTATTCTATGTCCGTGTCTGGAGACTGCAAATCTGCTGACGAGATAGTGTCAACCGTGAACCCATTCTTGGCCAGAAAGTACTTTTGGTAGTAGAACTCGTCATAGTCTAATGGATCCTCAGCTTGGCCAAGCCTGATAGGAGTCAAAGCAAATTTCACTTTGATCACCGACGAGAACGGATTGTCATTTTGTAGGTTATAAATTTCTTCAATAGGCATCTGAGCCAGTCTGAGCCCGTATCTATCTCCAACTCGACCGATGTTTGTCAGTGCGTCATCAATTAGTTTGGGGGTGGCATTGAGCCACTCGAATCTCAAGTGAAATGCATGCACTGGGTTGTGAAATTTATCAACATGAACTGTAAGAAATTCTGGCCGCTTCATTCTATTCTTGGGGTCGACGTTGTAGCGATGAGCTCTTGAAATGGTAATTTTCTTGATTTTTCGCCTGCTCGCACCAGCATCTGTGGATTTGCCGTCGGTGTTGAGCGAGTTCACTGTACTTGCGGCGGAAGAAATTGGATTATTCCCCGCATCGTTGTTAAGGTCAAATCCTGACAAAGGAAGCACCATTGGAGAAGGATGAGAACTAAGCATACCACTTAACACGAGATTTGATGCGACGGCTGCGTCGCTGGTAACAGATTCAGGTGTGGTGTTTAGTTTTGAGGTCGTTAAATCCCGAAGTTTTTGTGCATTGTTTTCGAGGTAAGTTTCAGCAGCTGTGACAGAAGGCGAAGCTATCGACCTTTTGGCGAACCAAGATCCAGAGTTCCCTACAATGCTAGGTCCAGAAGATCCGTCCTGGTTACTGCCAGCTGCTGTATCTTGCTTAGATTTTTGAATAACATACTCAGGATTTAGCTGATAGAAATAATGACCATTTAAGAACGAATGTCTACTCTCAACATGTTTGAAAACCCCATCACTCATAATCTTGTTACCATATTCGAGAGCGCTAGCCTCGTCATCAATGTCCTCGATCTTTGCAATCATCCAGTTGACTAAGTCCTCACCAACAAAACAGTTTCCGTGCATCTTCCAATGCCACCTTCGATCAACAAACTTGATTCCCCTTGAGCTCTGCAATTCTGCGGCAAATCGCTGCGGTGTCAAAGCATTTCGAGAAAGCTGCTCCGTTCCAATGGGTTTTTTATCGTCGCCATTCAACTCCTGGAATTGCAATAAATAGGGTCGAAGCTCTCCCGTATAAAAGTTGACATCCAAAGGAGCAGCGCTACTAGTCAATGCAGGACTTCCTTCAACTCCCTTTCTTGCAGTACGACGCTGAGACTGCTGCTGCTGCTGCTTCTCCTCTGTGGTCAGGTAACTGCCCTTTTGTAGCAAAGACACTATTCGTTTGATTCCTTCTATAGCCAGTTCTTCCGGACTCAATACGTCAGAAATATGCGCAAGTTCTTCAAGCTTTGCTGGCTTTACCCCAGTGCCAATCAGCACAAACCGAATTCTGAACATCTTCAGCTCATTCTGTAGACTAGGGTCACCAAATCCTGCAAGTTCTTGGTCCATCTGATTCCAATTAACAAATCTCACCGCAGGGTCAAAGAAGTTGCCATCAGCTTGCTCATAAGAACTTCCGTATCGGGTTTTGATAAGCGGATGGTATGCCCCCAAAGAATCCTTTTCGGCTGTTTGCTCTTCTTTGCTGCGTCTTTCCTTGGTATACCTTTGGACATGCACGTTACTTTGGTGGTCACAGGACAGACGATGTATTTCATCCCTTCGAGTGAGGTAGATTCTAACCCCTCGATAATCATTTGGGATTGTCTGCACTATCATTGAAGGATTCCCGCCAGGAAATCTATCCTCGACGCTACTAACTCTATCTCCAACCACAATTTGGAATCCGATATGTAATCTCAATGCAATCATTTCCTCCAGCAAATTTCCTGCGTTTATTGTTTCTTCCAAACCTGGATCAACGGTTAACTGATAGTTCTGAACAGAGTAGTTACTCTCAAAACTCGAGACTGACGGAAAAATTTCTGTAGCCAAAGGTAGCGCGGCGGGTGATAAAAGCGAACGCCACTTGACATTTCTTCGTTTGCCTCCCTTGGGAAACACATTTTGCCAACGACCATTGTTGGAGATATTGAAAATCTTATCTGCGTTGACATTAGAAGGATTTTCCACCACTGACCACACATAGTTGATATCTTCTTCTTCGTTGTTATCTTTTTGCAAACTTTGCTGCAGATGCTGCTGTTTTTGTTGATTTTGTTGTTGCGATTGCTGTTCCACCTCTCCCTCTCTCGTGTTGAGCTTGGCCTTCAGGTTACTATCATAATTTGACCTCTTCTTGACTGGACTTTTTCCAGTGATATCAACAACAGACATGACCGCGCTATCTCTTCTAGGTTTACTTTTCAGAGGTGCTACAGTAGCTGTTCCTTTCAGTTTGTAACCCCCCAAGACACTACTTTTAATAAAATTGGCCGCACTACTTTCTGAAGTAATTCGGCGGGAGTGATCAGCTGCAGTGGCACCGCTCTCCTCTACGTCAGCGTAGTTTCTCATAATGTCGGCAGCTTTATGTAGCTCCAGAGGTTCCGCTGGATTATCGCTTCCCATAGAGCCATGCATTGCAGTAGCGCTCACAGCAGAAAGTTTTGCTGGCGGCTCCTGCTCAGAAGCGCTGGTAGCTGGTGGTGAGGGCTTTGTTCGACCTCTAGAGAGTAATGAGGTCAAAGCGGATACTCTAGGCTTCGCCTTAATTGTGTTAGATAGCATAACAGATGATGTAGCACTTCCCGGGGTCGCTGGAGAAGAGATAATTGCCGCTGCTTGCTCCATTCCTATTTCCATCGAAGCTGATCTTGATGAAAGATTGTAACTGTTGTTGTTATAAATATTTGAATCCAAAGTGCGCGTGACAATTGGCCGCAGCATTGAAGAGTCGCTAGATACTGCTTGCTCTATCAATCTCTGGTTCTGAATTGCATCAAGAGACTTGAATGCATGAAGGTCATACTCAGTCATAAGCTTGTCCAACGATTTCTCGGTCGAAACCTTTTGCAAATGCTCAATGCTAATTGCACTAACCTCGTTTTCCATCACTCCCATCATTTGTATGTCATAGATCTTACATCGGGGAATCCATTGGTGGACATATCTACCAGCACTGCTCCAGAAAGATATATCCAACCAGTTAGGTAGACAGTTTATCTCTTTCCCCTGTAAATTTTTGAACCTAAATAATGGTGTTATGTGCAAAGGCGGTCGACTAAGACAGACCAAATCAATTCCAATCTCAATTGATAGCAGTTTCATGCTAGTTTGGAAAAACAGTGCGAAATCAACATCGTAAATTCCAGTCCCAGGAGTAATGATAGTAACTTGAATATTCGTGTGCTTTAAATCACGGTCATTGAATTTACTCACAACCAATGAAGTTGCTAAACTTATAGCTTCCATCAAGTTGCCCTTGACTGCTGGTAAAATCCTACCGCGGATTTCTCCTGATTTTGTCAACAGGATATCTCTTTGGAATTTTGCAAACTCATATCTCAGTCTTCCCATGATATCGCTCCACCTACTGATTTGTATCTGATCTACCACAACTCTGAAATAATCCTGAGTTTGCTTCTCGCGCTCACCGTGTCCCAATTTTCTACTGCGCCCCGAAACATCCACGCTGGTGAACAAGACAATTGTAACCAAGTGGTGCGCGCCCAAGTTAGCCCAGCGCTTAAAAACTTCCGGCAAAAATGAGTTAACTAGCTTGTGAAACATTACTTCGCCATTTTCCTCGAAGTTCCACATTTCGACGGACATTTGGATAAAATAAATAGATCTTGCCGACTCTGACCTGTAAACAAGTTTCGTATTCGGGCCCACATAGCACGAAAACCTTTTTTTACCATCTTTGTGCACTTCACTTATAGTGGTCCTAATTATGTCGCAGTACGAAACCTTTTGCTGTGAATACACGCATTCTCCAGTTAAGGATGATGCAATCCTCCACATGTCTGCTCTTGTCAAATATGCGTCTTTGAAATGCAGCTCAATCATATCTGCCTCAAGCAACTTCTTTGAACGCTTCAAGTTTTACTGTTAGTGATATCAAAAGCGTAAATATAAGCTTGGCTATCAACTTACTAGTTTTACCATCACCCTACTTCTGGGCGGTATGTTGAGTTGGCTCAGTAGCCCGGACAAAACCGAGATCTGCTCAATTAGCACAATATCTATGAAACTATGCCTTAAATTCAAATCTTACCTGCACATTGGCCATAAATTTGCTCTCCTCGGGTGTCAGTTTCTTTATCTTGAAATACAGCTTTTTGGGTTTGGCATCTAGGGTTTTCAGCTCTGCAAGATCATCTTCCCGAGCGTTTGGTATTGCAGAAATATCAATAAGCACATCACTTGTAGAGGACCTGCTATCATGAGACCACACTATAAGCTCCTGCGCTGACCCACTGATCCTGTCTATATCCTTGTCAGGGTGAGACGAAAAGACTGCTGGCACGAAACTCGAGGCACGAGGTCTCAACGACCTCTGTGTGGTAGACATGGCACAGTTTTTCACAGGCCCCTTCATTCAACAGCTGGCTCCATTAACCAACCAATATTTTCAAGCTGTCGCTATATAACTTTGCTATCTGTCGTCGGCTTCAGTATATATCTTAGTTGTTGTTATAGTATACACTATATAGCTTTGAATTCATGTTCAGGATAAGCCGTGCGCTCTTACTTTGTATGATCTGCTAACCAATTTCGATGTTATAGTAAAATGATTACGTAAGTACTGCAGCTTGAAATTTTGAGCGCGTTCAGATCGCTAAAAACGCGGAGCATCAATTGAAATATAATTTGATCCATTTAATAGTTGAGTCAATCTTAATTCGAGATACTGAGACTCATACTTTCATGACGCTTGAAAGTTTAATGCTGCTCTTTATTAGCTTACTGTTATTGTAATTGCACGAACCTGTTGACTCTGCAGTGTAACTTGACCGCAAATATATGAAGCTTTCTCCTGGGATATCAGTTTTAATCACCTGAAAAGTTCCCGTCACTTCTAGATCTACTGCACCTGCTACCTCGCATTAGAGCATATCAAGCAAGAGTAAAAGAAGTACTGAAAGTAACACAAAGGAGCATACAAAGCGAGAATATGGAGGATCTTGTGGAATGTCCGCTATGTCACGTAAAGACCACTCTGAAACTTGTGAACAAGCATCTTGATAGTGGTTGCGAAGCAGATAGAAAGGCAGCTGCCAGTAAAGAGAATCAGCTCGGAGCGACATTGTCTGAGGGAAAGTTGACATTCAACAGCAAATACGGCTCAAGCCAAGAAACTGAGTCGAAAGAAAATGAATACAACAAGAAGAAGCACGTTTCCGGTCAAAAGACAGATACTCCGGAACCTTCGAAAAAGAAGCAAAAAACCGAGGAGTTCTCAGTAGATAGTAATCGGCCTCTTGCTGAGCAAGTTAGGCCGCGGTCTTTAGACGACTATGTGGGACAGGAGGATTTAGTTGGTCCAAGTGGGATTTTGAGAAAATTGTTAGATGCCGATAGGGTGCCTTCAATGATACTGTGGGGACCTTCAGGAATTGGTAAAACTTCCTTTGCAAGGTTAATAGCTCAGCACTCGAAGTCTAAGTTTGTAGAGCTTTCTGCCACCAGTCATGGAATCAGTGATTGCAAAAAAGTTCTTGAGGAAGCACGAAATGATATTAGGCTACTACGGCGAAGAACTATTTTGTTCTTAGATGAAATTCACAGATTCAATAAAGCCCAGCAGGACATTTTCTTACCAGCAGTGGAAAGAGGAGATATCACACTTATCGGTGCTACTACTGAAAATCCATCATTTCGTATTAATGGGGCTTTAATCAGTCGATGTAGGGTGTTTGTGTTGAAAAAGTTGACTAGTGAACAAAATGCCAGGATCCTGAGTAACGCTTTGCTTAAGATCAATCAATCCAAAAAAGCACAGGGAAAAGCGGAAGTGGTATTCCAGCCTGAAACAATAACATACATGGCTGGGTTAGCTGATGGGGACGGACGAATCGCACTCAACATGTTGGAAATATGTGTATCAGCATTTGGTGGTGAAACTGGCGAGATCAGCGTAGATAAGGTTAAAGGCCAACTACAGAGGACTCATTTGTTGTACGATAGAGTTGGGGACTCTCACTACGATGCGATATCTGCGTTTCATAAATCTGTTCGGGGGTCAGATGCAGATGCAACACTGTTCTATCTCGGTCGCATGCTGGAGGCGGGCGAAGATCCCTTGTACTTGGCAAGAAGAATGGTTCGCATTGCTAGTGAGGACATTGGTCTTGCTGACGATAGCTGCCTCCCCTTTGCAGTGTCAACTTACACCGCAGTACAGCAAATTGGAATGCCAGAAGCTGACTGCATACTTGCACACTGTGCAGTCAAGCTGGCACGTGCCCCAAAATCTGTGATGGTGTACCAAGGTTATAATGCGGTCAAATCAATGCTCTCACACGACCCAGTCGCTGCTTCGGCTACAATTCCAATTCATCTCCGTAATGCTCCAACAAAACTCATGAAGGACATAGGATATGGACATGACTATAAGTACAACCCGGACTACGCAGGAGGAAAAGTCAAACAGCGGTACATGCCGGAAAATTTGGATGACGTTAAATTTCTTCCAGCACTCCATCTAGGGACCAAACAAGACCCTGACTTGTTGTGATAAAAAAATCATCCTCTTCAACTTATTTATTATTGCATTTTTAATTCTCTTTAGACTTCCAAATTCTAGCTATTAGTAGTGTATAACATTGAAGCAGAAGTATCTGATCTTTTCCATTACTTTCAAGTATGAATTTTGCTAGTTCTCGTAAAGGACTTCCTTTCTATCATTGAAATCCTTGTAAGTAGAACGAGGCCTGCCTTTCTTTTCGTGTCAATCAGATTTGAATACGACCCCAAAATATTTGAGGTTCCTCGGACAAAAGAAAAACGAGAAAAAGAAAAGAAAGAAGAAGAAAGCGTTAAACAGAGTAAAAGATTGAATGTGCGTTACAAAGTAACAGTAAAATAACCAAAATAGTGGGGTAAACTCATAAAATTAATGCTTCAAAACGAATGGAAAAAAATAATAAAAAAGGGGAGATAGTTAAAGAGCTTTGAGAATCAATAGCTCATATGAAAAGCGGTCTCCTCGAAGACGGCATCTGCCCGCGTACATCCATTGGCGGAGACAAAAAAGGAAAAAGACCCCCAAATACTGGTGAAGATATCAAAAGCTGCTAGCGACTCAATGTTAGACCTTCTTTCCCTCTTTTGATCAATTAATGGCTGTTGCTTCTTTTCCGCTTTCTGTGAAATCCCAAGCAGGAATTATTTGACCCGTGTGAAGAAAGGTGAGCTCAAAGACCGCCGCCAAACACGCTCTTGAAATATCGTTTACTCTCATCGTACTCGCTTTGAACTACTTTTAAGGTTGCTCGAATTCTGTCGAGGCACATTTTGTCATCCGGGACATCAGCGACTCCGGTCTCATCCTTGTGTGCCCCAAAATGTTGAATTTTTTCGCAAGAGTTTTGTACCTTCGTCAGTCCCAATGCCGCCGAAGAGCCCTTGAGAAAATGCCCTAAAGCTGAAAGCTGCTTAAGGTCTTCAGTTTGCAGAGCTTCTGCCATTTGAGCGAATGTCGACTCAGCTTGTTCAAAAAAGTTTAGAACAATACTGGTGCTGAATTCCCGAGTCTCCTCGTCATCATCCATCTCTAGTATTTGACCAAATATATTCCAATCCACAATGTCGGAGTCTTGTAATGATCGTTCCCCTTGTATTCCTCGAGATGCAATCAACTCTTCTCCGCCATTGGCAACGTATCCATCTTTTTGTGCAGCTGAGGGTACCCTCTCTTCTGAAGCCATTTATAAGCGTGTGATGAATGTGTATGTGCAATCAAAACTGTCGTGAAGGTTACAGCCAAGATCCAATAGAGTTTGTCCCTCAACTGAAAATTCCAAAGGAGTAAATTTTGAAGCGAGAATTAATCCTTTTTCACAGGTAAATGAACAAGTTTGTGTTCAAGAGAAAAGTGAAAAGTGGTGCTGAAGGAGAGAGGAAGAGAAAAATATAAAAAACGGCTGTCAAAAATATCCGATCCTCAAAGACAGTGATAAAATTTGGGTGTGCTGACGTAGTGGCTCGAAGTATCATGATACTTATAAGCCTAGCATTAGCTAGCCAGTACGTGTATATATATATGCGCATGTCGCAAGAGTAGAGCAGGTTTATAATATTAACTTCGTATAACTGTATTTCAAGCTTCAGCCCTGGAAGCGTAATCTCAGGACGAAAACGGGGGGAGCCAAATGAACACAGCTACGATTATAACAAGCTAGATTTGAGGGTATATTCAAGAGTTTCGAGCACCGTACCAAACTGCACGCAATGGCGCTATTTTGTCGTTAATACACCTTAACTTAGCTTTGTGTCACGAGGTTTGATTTGGCATAATACGCCCAGATTGAGACAGGGGATGCTTCTTTCTCAGCGGTGGAAAATGATGTTGTTTACATTAATGTGTTGGAATTAAATCTTTCTATGGTTTGTCCAGCGAACCCTACCGTGCTTCTTACCGGCCCAAAGTTCGGGCCTCTCAGCTCGAAAACGCTTCATAAGTGATATAACCCCCAAACCTTGTTACTAGAGAAAGCTGTCGTAAAATACGCTTCAACCATCGTGAGATCAGATTCATATGTACCAGACAGTGTATCAGTTGTATTTGTTAGGTGAGGAGAACACGCCCTCTGCTGAGCTTCCTGCTATACTGTATGCAAATGCAGAGAATAGCCAGGTCATCAAATTCTCAGAAACATCGAGCTTTACCAGCCTATCCAGACTCGAATTAAAAAACTAATACCTTTTGTACTTAATTGAAGCCTATAACTGCGTACTAACAAATGTATGCGAAACTCATGACCAAAGCTAATTCACATATACAGCTGGCAACTTTTCCATTCAGTAAGGATCAAGGAACAGCTGTGTGTGCATGCATATGTGCAGCTGTGACTGTTGTGGTGCTGACAGTTACACCTGCAAAAATCACCTCTCATGAAGTATAAAATCGAGAATTGAAAAAATATCTCTTCTAGTTCTCTTTTTTTTTTCCCTATACAATGTCTAGGCGCCCAGAGTCACGGGTCGAGTGTCCTGTCCGTCAGCGGCCATTTGTCTTTGACAGAGGAACGTGCTAGGGTATGCCTTATAGTGACTAAAGGCAACAAAGTTTTGCTGTAATGGGGTTGGTTCAGTCTTTATACGTCGTGAGATTCTCAGCTTAGATAAATCTCTATGTGGCCAAAAACCTACATTTTTTTTTTTTGTATATTTGATAGTATTTCTATAGCTACTGGTTGAAAAGCTTCAATAGCTTTGAGTTTCAATTATGCTTTTCTTGTAAGTTGATCTAGTTTTCTATTAAGAATTTCAGGAAGTGGACATGCGTCTGGTTTGTCATCCTTATCTTCCAGCTTATTGTTAGCATAAAAGCTCTGGCAGCATTTGTAAAGCTTGATTATTTGTTGCGTGCACTTTTCTTGGTCGTAGCCGGAGCGCTGAATGCATGCTGTTGTGAAGGTTAGAATCCAGCGTTTTTCTTATTTTCACTAAGTCAAACTCACATTGAATAGCGCAAGCCTCTGCATGGCAATCATACTTGAATGTATTTGATCCAGATGCCATTTTGTATACAATTCTAGACTAGAACGAATATTCGACTTGCAGCAAATGTAAAAACTCACCCGGTAAAAGTACGAATAATAATAATAATAATAATAATAATAAATCAAGTTTATTATCCTGAGGGGGAACTCTTATACAAATATATCAAAAAAAATATAGGACAAGCAAAGCAAACGGCAAAAAAGTAAACTACAGCACCATCTGTTCGCGTATGGTCTCCCACTACACTACTGGGTATGGCTCTCAGGTGCTTAAATATGGTTGATCGGACGGGAAACCTTGTTTTCACCTGGATATGGCCGTAGCTGAAAGTTAGTGCATTATGTTTATTATATACCCATAATATATTTTTTCGTTACGTAATTTTGTTAGTTTGATTATGTAATTTATGTTTTTTTAAAAAAAATTGATGATGAAAATCTATTGAGCCTTAGTCCTAAGCCAAAGAAAACGTAATCTTGTTAGCGTGATTATGTAATTTTCTTGTTGATAATGATTTTTTTTTTTTTTGTGAAGTTCCTGGTGTTGGGTCTCTGATGTTCATCTTCTTTTGGCGATCAGCATTATTACCAGCTAGTACTCTGCTGGCATGACAGTCATTCAAGGATTTCTACGGCATACACCTCTCTTGCTTTTATCATTACATAAAATCTGAGGTCAGGTCTAAGGACATATCAAAATGTCTAGAACATATCTTCTGTTACTCGTGTCCAAGCGGAACATTGCCTTGCTATGGGCGACTATTGCAGAGGTCGCCCTGATTTCTCGATGCTGATGCTGATGCTAATTAGCTAGCACACATTTACCCCGCAAAGGGGCAATAAGGTCCCAAAACGTTTCTGGTTATCACCGCCCGGCCTATGTTCAGTGCGGCTAGCTGACGCTTGCGGCTCTTCTTGAGTTGTCTCATCTTATGCTTGTCAATCGAAGATATTTTATTTTCTCACAGGTTCTTTCAGATCAACACTCAAGCTCAAGGTCAGAGGACACAACTCCGCACTTTTCGGCAGTTGAAGAACGTGGCAGCATACGAAACATGAGAACCAGTGCTGAGAGCTATTTTGATTCAACAAGTTTTTGCTTCAGCCAGATGCATAAGATATCATTATTCCGAGGCTAGAACTACCTCGATACACATTTGGGAGGAATGTTGTACGATTGTACATGATTCACTGTAAACATTGTTGAGAATTTGTTGAAGATCAACTCATCATCAACAAGTAGATATCTTGCTGGAAATGAGCTAACAACACACCAGGACCGAGGAAGCCAGTGCCATCTCACCCTACA